>NCQV01024790.1:7775-26083 GCA_002740545.1 Lophocereus schottii | reverse complement strand
AATCTTCATCAAGTTGCTCAAGATGCTCTGGATCCCATTCTTCAAATAATTCAAGGAGATATTTTTTTTCTTTTTTCGATAAGAATTTTTCAGCTCCAACATCAAAGAAATAATTAAAAATATCTTCTGGCTCCCTCTACCTTCATTTAATCGTTGAATTCATTATCATAGGTGAACGTAGTGTTTTCACAATGCATTAATATTTTTCCTAGTTCCATTAATGCCCAACATTGATAACAAATATTAAAAAGTCCAATGACCCTTGATAAAGAAGGATCAGTAACTAGATGTACCGAATCTTCATAAATAAAATTTTATCGTTGATCCTTGAGATCGTCGCAATCAACAATTTGAACAAGATAATGGGCTGGTTTGGCTTTTCCATTTTCATCTTCAATTAGAGCACTATAAACCTCTAAAGTTAGGCATCTTTGAATTGGTATTTTTGTTGGACCTTTAGCAGATGTAAGAATCCAATGAATTCTTTTGAACATGCATTACTGGAATTTAGTTAAGGTTGAGAAAAATAAAAATTTTGGATGTGGGATTTCTGTGAAGTAAAGTATTATCCCATATTTTCAGGCTTTAAAAATAGGATCATTTGGAGATAATGAATTTGCTGGAAAACAAATACTACCAACTCTAGATCTATCAAAAAAATAGATTGTTATACTCCAAGACTCCCAAATATTGTAGGAATAATGATGATAAAAGTTTATGCAGGCTATATACCACTCAGTGAACCATTTTTCTTGAACATGAGAACTTATTTTTTCTTAGATATCCTAAGGGCACTGAAGGTAACTAATTTGTAACTCTAAAAGGGAAAATCTTTGGGCTATTAGATAGGCAGTAGAAAGTAGACCAAAATATGATCTACTTTTTGTATGGAATTTCAGGTTATTAATAAGGACTTTACTAGAAGACGTAACCCGTTCTAATAAAAATGGCATCTCATTAAGAATTTCCTCCTTTTCTGGCAGGAGATTGGCTTTGATGATCACCATTGGCGAGTTCTCGAGTTAAATTGTGTGCCAGAGAGTTCTTCGATCCCTATATATGTTCAATAGAGAAGGAAAACTGGTTAAGCCATAATTGCCAATGCAGGAGTCGCCCTTGCGCTTGCATATTTGATAAATTCTTTTCTACAAAACCAAGTATTCCTTTACAATCGGTTCGAATAAGAAAAGGTTTTGGGGCTAAAAAGAGAATTTTCCAATTCCCCTTATGACCGTAAGGATTTCTTTTTCCATTGTAGGATAGTTGCATTCTGTGTTATTAAAACTTTCAGTGTAATATTTGTAGAGTTTTTCTCCTTCTTTGGTTTTGAGTACCACACACCAATACTCATTGTTGGCATCTGTTTCAAGAACTAAATCATCTCCTTCGTCAGGCAAATTAAGAACAGAAAGATTTTTACACATCTTTTTGAAGTTTTGAACAAACTTTGCATCATTAGTGGTCCATGTCTAACTTACTTCTTTTTTGAGTTTCTGCTACAATGGCTTTCTTAATTTGGCTAAATCTTTAATGAAATCTGAAGCATAGGTAAAGCATCCGAGAAATCTTTCTAGCTGCTTCCTATCTTCAATTTTTTTAGGAAACTTTTCTATTTTTTCTAGAATATGCTTTTGTAGAATGATTTGTCCAACTTTTATCTCTAGAACTAAAAACTTAATTTCTTGCTCAGTATAAATGCATTTGTTCTTAGCAGGTATAATGCCATGATCAATGCATCTTTGGTTGATAGCTAAGATATCATCTTTATGCTGCTCTAAAGTTTTGAAAAAGATAAGGATATCATCAATGCATATTAGACAACAATGATTAAGGTCTTTGAAGATGATGTCCATTCTTCTCTAGAATATTTGGGGTGCATTTTTGAGATCAAATGGCATTACTATCCATTCGTGATGACCTTGTGGGGCACTAACTACAGTTAAAGGAATACTTTTCTCATCCATTTTTATCTACCAATAATCGCTTTTGCAATCCATTTTCGAGAACCAAGAGACTCCTTAAATTCTATTAAAAATGACTGTTTTGTTAGGAATATAGTAACAATCAAAGACAGTGTTATCATTAAGCTTTTTATAATTGATTACCATTCTAACTTTTCCTCTTTTTTCTTCAGTATGATTTCTCACCATGAAAGCAGGACTAGTGTGAGGACTCTTGTTATTTCTGATTAATCCTTTATCAAGAAGTTCTTTAATTTGTTTATTAAATTCTTACATGTCCTGGTGTGTATACACCATTTATTTAACTTGAATGATAGTATTGGGATTTAATAGAGTGATTTACCAAATGTTCTGTCTTTTTTCCAAAATTTTAGAGGATTATCAAAGTAGAGTTCTTTGCATAATGTTTCTTGTTGTTCAACAATCTACTTTTTAATAGATAACTCAAGTAATGAAATTATCAGTGCTACCTCTCCTTGTGCAAGCATTACCTTCTCACCACGCTAGCTGCGTGTAAACTCAATTTTTTGATGAGTATACGCCTTACTTAATTTTTCAATAGGAACTAAGTGATCATTAATTATAAATATTATTTGGTTTGCAGTTTGTGTGCATGGAGAATATAATCTCTAAAAATTATTTCCCAATAATCATATCATGAGAGGGTTGATTCGTCGCCTATAGAACTGGTATAATGTATTGAACTCCTCCTAATTCTATGGATAACCCCTCTATTGCCTTATTATAACTCATAATGCTATTATCAGCTATCTTTACTTGTAAAGGATTTTTAACTCTTTTCCACATAAATTTTGAAAATAATGATCTTTTTTCAAAGCATACTGAACAACCACTATCTATGTAAGCATACAATTCGTATTTATTATATCCCTCTAAACATGCCTTTATTAGGATGTAGATGCTATTAGGATTTGTATTAGCAGCTTCATAGTATATTTTCATAGTCATGTTTTAAAATAATTCATCTTCATAGATTGGTTCACTAACAGTTCTAGTTTTGTACCTAAAGACCTTTCTATCTAGGCTCGTTATTCGATCTATGCTAGGTCTTGCAGCTTCACAACTCATTCTACTCATTTCACTAGTCATGCTAATTGTATCATCTTCTTTAAACTCTTCTTTAATTGATGAAGATCCTTCTCTCCATTCTGATCTTGTACTCATGCTTCTTAATAATTAGGGTTTAATGGTGATTTTACCCTCCTCATTAATTTTTATTACATTTTTCTTATTAATTGCTGTAGGGTTAGACAAGCTAGATATCCATGAATGATTGATTTTTATATCCTAAGGGTTAGACTTAATTCTCTGGATCTTTTGCATAGGGGTGAGGCTTTCAATTTTCTCTGCCTCTATTATTGTCGCCTTAGTCTTAGGGTCTATTGTATTATATAATTTATAAATAATTTTTCAAAATATCCTTAAGGGATATCCTCCTCTTTTCATATCCATCCCGACTGTTTTTATCTTAAGGGATAGGAAGTTTTTAGCAAATTCATCTTTTAGACTCACATAATATCCAGGTCGACAGTTAAATCCTACTGACCCATTACATAAATTAGTTTTTATCCCTGTGATTATCTGATTATTAAATTTGGTATGCCTAATATCACAGAGAAAAGTGTAAAGATCAATATCTTTACCATAATATTGTAATGGAGTGATTTGAACTCGGACACTTCTGACATGGATGTACCTATATTTTCTATCTTTATTATGCTTAAGGATATTTTTCTAATTAATAAGATTAACTTCTCCAATGCCGTACTCACAATCCTTTATCTCAAGATCTCCTTCTATCATTTCACATACGTATTTACTTTTTAATTAAAAAATGAATTTTTTTATAGATCATGCCCTTTTGAATTATGGGAAGAACTCAATCTCCTTTGACTTCTTGATGATCATTGTCTACAACTAACTGTTCTCCTTGAAGATCACCAAGGCTAACCGAACTACTTTCCATCATATGACTTATCTCTTCATTATCACTTGCTTCATATTTATGGTCCAGTATCATTTCAACAATTCCTTTGTTGTTGCTTAAGGTTAGGTCTAATGCTTCATCTTCACTAAGCTCAATATAATCTAAGCTTCCCAGGGTTTCAATGAGTTTGTTGTTCTTTCTATTTTTGCATTCATTAGCATAATGTCCTACTTCTCCACATACCCAGCATTTGTAATTGTTTCTCCCTGCAGGACCATAAGCTGCTTTTCTAAAAAATCTACGTTTTTTAGGACTTGGCTTGCCATAATATTTTCTCCTATATTTCTCCTCTTTGCTTATTAAAGCTCTTTTTCTTATAAAAATTTCTTTTTCGTCTTCTCTCAGGCTCTTTTCCCCATTGGTGAGGCGAATCCCAACAAGTTAGGAATTGCTTCTTAATTTTCTTTTGCTTTTGGAGATCAAGACATTGATCATTGACCCATTTTCTTAGATTAGAGATTCTAGAACTAAGAGTATCAATGACATCTGTGTGTTCAAGCCATGCCATGTATTTTTCATTAATTATAGAATTTATAGGATATGGCAGTTTATCATAGAACATGCCAACATTTGTTTCATTATGTCCACTTTTGTAATAATATTGACTGAATTCAGAAATATAATTTTCTAGATATCTCATATCCCATAGTTCTATGTTATTAATCTTTCTTGCCATTCTCTTAATTTTTCTTCGGAATCAAGTTTAGCTCCGATGAATTCAGTTTCAATTTCTTTGCATAAATTTCTGAACATAGCAGCTGGTGTTTCCATCACTCTTAATGTATTTTTACCATCTTCACTTAATAAATCATACCAGTCAGCTACGGTGCCAGTTTAAGAAATTTGCCGCAGTCCATTTAGTATTTAGGTTTAAGACGCTATTCATTCCTCTTTTCCAGTGCTCAAATATTTCCTCTCTATTACGTGCTCCATTAATATTTAAGATATATCCTATTTAGCTAATTGGGCTAAGGTCAATTTCTTCATAGGTCGTGGTTTTCCTTGGAGTAAACCTGAAGGAAAATTGCTTGTTTGTCCTGTTGGAACGTATCTAGGTTTTAAGAAATGAGTATTTGTTCTAGACGGTTTACCAAATTCTTTAGGTTTAGGAACGACATTCTTAACTAGATTAGTGTCTGTTTCATATAGGTCGATTTCCTCTCCAATCTCATTGATTTCATTTTCAATAGTCATTTTTCCATATTTCTTATCAAATTTTCTCCTAATTTCTTCTAATGGTAATACATCGAGTCCTTCTAATTTGATCAGATTCATCTACTAATATATTTCTTCTTCTAATTGGACATTATTGGTCTCTTCATTATCATCTGACAAAACGTCATGTTTATCACTGATTGCACCTATGATTTTGTTTAATTCATCCGGATTTTATTCTTTATCGAACATTTTTTGTAGCTCTTCAAGAGTGTATTGCTTATATTCCATCTTCTTTTTCTTTCTTTTCAGTAGATTTTTCTCCTACTTCTTTTTGAATTTTAGTCTCGTGTAAAGGAAATGTAATCTTATTTTTTGGATTTTGGAAAGGATATTTATGCTGAAAAGGAATACCAATGCTGGGAGTAGCTTGCTCGCTATGCCTAACTTCGTTAATAAGATAAAGATGTACTATAATTAACTGATTCTTAAGCTCCTTGAATTCAGTCTTAATTTACCTCATTCTACTTTTAATTCTAAAACTATATTAGTAATATAGTTTAATTGTGGTGCTAAGGGAGAAAGTCCTTCCGGTGAGTGAACAGTGTGAGAATAATTCGCTCCAGGGCAAGCCGGTGATGATTCAAGCATTAAACACAGTTAATTACCTTAATTAATCATTAATTAGCTTAATTATCTTGATTATTTTTGGTCATGTGGCTTTGATACCAGTTACATGAGGGTCTCAAGTTATACTAGTGGTCAAAATATCACAAACACAAATTTAGATTTTTCGAAAGTAAGTTTTTAAGGATTAAAGGTAGATTTACAAATATGAAAAGTTCTTGGGCATGCTTTGCAAACTAGAATAGTGCCTGGGTCTAGAAAATAGCTCAAACAAAAATTTGAGGGTCCATTCTATTAATTTTTCCAAAAGACAAGGTACCTTATATTTAGTTTTAAAAACCGAGGGTCCTTAAAATAGTTTACACTAAATTGAGGATACCTCTGTGTAGTTTTTTTTTAGCTTAACATTATAACACAATCCAAATCCAGCCTAAAATTATGGACAAAAACATGAACCCAACATGAATAACACCAACTTCAAAGTCAACACAATTTTACCATTTAGATTGAAACCATGTTATTTTCCAATTTTGATTAAATCTAAGCTATTTTCAAGGCTAACATTTAATTGAACCTTTAGTTGGAAGGGTTGACCTGAATTGACCCATTATTGCAACAATATTTTAAAAAATTAAAATTTATGTTTTCTAAATTACCATCTATTTTCGATAAATGGGTCAAGAACAAATGCAAATATGTAAACATTACATAGTTTCCATCAATTGAGGGAGGACCTGGGTGGTGACTAATCCAATCGACCAATCTAAGTTCGTTAAAATTTTTCCTTCATTTTCTAGAAGAAACACAAGCAACAAAATTTTACCCCAAATGAAAAGCTAAAATAAACTACTCAAACCATCTAAAGTGTCCAACTCATTTTCTTCATAATCGCAATATGTATTATACACACTTGAAAGTACAAACTCCCAGGTGGCATGTGGCAATATTAGTACAACATGGTTGATAGTTCATTTTAATACTTAATTTAAAAAAGAAAAAAAACAAAAAGAAACTATAAAACTTCCTCAGATATTTATGGTCGCACGATATATATCCTCAATAACTTCCTCTCACAGTCTCACTTCCCAATCACCTCCTTTCCCTCCAATATTGATGCTATTTTGTTGCTTTTTCCTCCAAAATTCATCGCCAGCAATGAAGAAAACACCAATCTCTGAGCAATTCATCAAAGTGGTCCTCTTCTCTTTCTACATCTCAATTGTAAACAATAATGGAGAAGAGCAATTCAGAAGATGTGACGAAAGATGGATGCTGAAAATCAAATGAGACCATAAACACATAGTTATAAATGCGAAAATAGGCAACAACTAGTAAGTAATTTTTTTTTCTTTTTTTTATACAGAGTTGAGTTCATGTTTGCTATTTTGGGGTTTATCTGTTTGATTTTCTTGAGGGTTTGTTCTTTTTGGTACTAAATTAGAGTGAAAAATGGGATGGAGTGGGAACGAGTGACAAGGGTTGATTTTCTTAGGGCCTATTCTTTTTGCACATGTTCTAATTTATTAATGATTTGATGAACTAAACATCCAACAACATTAATAAACTAGAACACATACGAAAATTTTATAAGAAGTATTGAGGTCATGGAATCAAATAAAATTTTGCCTGTAAGGGACCATTTTTCATTTTACTAATTAGTTTTGTCACTTGATATACTCACAATCCCTAATGCATCATTTGTTAATCATTGAAATTATAAAGCTTGTGCAATCTGGAAGACATAATGGTTTATTTGAGCACAATAATTTGTTTACTAGGTGCAATACTAGAATCTTGATCTATATTGTTTGAGTGTTTCATTTTGGGTTAATGATGATAAGTAGTGTTTCATTTTGGGTTAATGATGATAAGTATTCTTAGAATGTCCAGTTAACACCTTGATGGGACTAGGTAAACTTCCATCTTGGCTGGTAATGAATTCCAGAATTAAGCTACATGCCTACACCTATTTACAAATGATGTGCAAAGCTTGAGTAGAAGCCTCATAAATCAAGTGTCACGCCCCCTTGAGGTTGGAGGTGGTAGATTGTGGCTAGAGGTTGCAATTCGGGTGGAGGACGAGGAGTCTAGTTTTTGTTTTATTAGCCAATTTACCAAAGTGCCCTTTTCTTCTTTATTTAATTTCTTTTTTTTGGCTATATTTAATTATTGGTCTTCTTCATCTGTGTAGTAGGTTATTTGAGATTCATTTATAATTCTGTTTGGTTGATGCCATACAGTATATTCAAAAGTTAATTCTAATAAAGCAATATTATCTTTTATTAAATTTGCAGTAATTGGGGTGAACACTTTTAGGGAGAGTTGAAAGATAATTTAACCTGAATTTATAGTGATTTAGCAAATTTTGTCTTATATTTTTAGGTGTAAGATCGAAATATCTTAAGAAATCACATGCTTAATCATGAGTATAATGTTTTAAGTTAGGCATGTTAAAACTTTTTCTGGCTAAATAATCTCCTTTTTTGTTTAATTTTGAGCTTGATTGTAGCTTATTTTTTTGGTAATTCATGATTTAATTAAGTAATGGGTAGATCTAAAGTAATTGACTTGGTAGGTGTTCAAATATAAATTGAATAAATTTATACTTTTTATCATCTATTATTTGCTCCAAAATAAATTATTAAATTAGAATTTTAATATTTTTTTGCTTATTTTGTAGGAATTGAAAAAAATTTGGAAAAATCAATAATTAGCTCAAAATGAAGCTTGGATCAAGTGGGAAATAAAGAAGGAAGAAAAGAGAGAAAAGAAAAATCTGAATCCCAGTGGTCATCAAGTCCAGCCCAGTCCGTCCCTTTTGCCTCTCCTTAGTTTGGGCCTTCCTCTCTCATGTCTGAGGCCCAGTACATGCCCTCCTTCTCCCAGGTTTGTTTTCTTTCCCTCTTTCTTCTTTGCATAGGCCAGCCCCTGCAGATCCTTCTTTTCCCTTCCTCCTTCATTCTTTTCTCCTGTCCTCTCTCAAGTGTGCTGGACCAGGCACTCTCCAGAGCCTGCCTCCTCTTCTCTGTACTTAACCTTGAACCTTCCTCTCTGTAACGCAGCGTTCTCACTTCTCCTTCATCAATTATTTTAATTTCAACATCCGTTGTTTGTTCACTAGGCCATCATCATCACATTGATTAGCAGTTTACAAGAATTATACCGAGAAATAATGGGGAGGAGGAGGCTCGGTTTTGGGGGTGGCTACAAAAGTCGAATCGAAGACAGGGAGATAGAGTAGAGGGTAGTTTTTCAATTTCAGACTTTGCCTTGTTTTCTTTGCCTTGTTTTAGTCGTCGATTATAATGCTAGTTCCTCAGTGAATCTATGATTCAAGGGTCAGATAATTTGGGATTGTATTCTTTGCCTTGCTTTAGTCGCCAATGGGTAGCACTCCCTTTAATCTGATAGTATTATTTGTTGAATTTTGAAACTCTATAGCCTGAATTAGCTATTGATCAGTTCTAATACGGTTACTTTTGCCATTTTTATTAGTTGGATTGGTTTTTGAATAGGCGTTGACCTTTAAGTTGTTTATTGAATCTAAATGTTGATATATATTCACTAGCCTAATTTTGTTTGTGAATCGATTATCATTGTTAACTTAAAACTTTAGTGACCACATTTCACAACACATCCCTGCCGATCGACCCTCAAGTGTTACAATGAGTACCTTGCACTTGCAGTTAAAACCTAATCGTTATAAAAATCACAACAAGTTTTGTCACTGTTGCCGGTGATGATTTTGTGAAATTAGGTTGCATTGAGTCATTTGCGTCGATTTCATTTTTGTTTTGTGTTTTTGATTTTCGATTTTGTGTGTGTTAGTTTAGTTTTAGCTTAGATTATTCTTGATTTTGGATTTGAGTTTTACTTTTAGTTTTGAGTCAATTTAATTTTACTATTTCGTGTGATTTTGCTACTAGAAAAAAAAAAATAGTACTGATCTGATTCCATTCTAGTGTAGGTTTTTCCAGCATTTTCAGTTACTGTTTGAATTTTTTGAAGCCCTTTGGGTGTGAATTTTTCTGTTCTGATATTTTTCATGGGTAATTTTTAGGCTCTGAGCAAATTTTTGCAGAATTTTTCTGGTCGGAATTTTCTGTGAATTTTAGAACTAATATTCTATTTGCAATATTCTGCACAGTTCTGGGATTAAAAAAAAAAAATTTGAAAAGAAGTTTTATTCATGTCGGCTGAATTGACTATGTATAGAGTTCTGATTTTAGGAGTTTTAGTTTTTGTTTTTAGTTTTATTTTTAGATTTGGCTTGTTTAGGTTTCAGTTTATTTTCTATTTTGTTTTTTTTAGGTTGTGTTTTTTGTTTCTATTTTTGTTTTAGGTTTAGTTTATTTTCTATTTTCTATTTTTGTGCGTCAAAAAAACATCAAAAGAAATGATGCCCGTGCTTTGTGTTTGTGCTTATGTTCTAATTTTTGTGTTAGGTTACTTCTTGTTGTCTAAGTCTTTTGGGTCTTTCTTTTCTTTTTGTAATATAGTTTTATTTTTGATAGTTTATTTTGTTTTGTTCACTTAGTTATTTGAGTGTCTTGTTTCTTAGTTTTAGTCATTCAATTATATTTAGTTGTCTTAGAGTTATTGTTTTTTCTTTTACTTTTTCTTTCAATAACAAAAAAAATCTATAAATTTTTTGAAAAAAATTTGAAAATCCAAAAATATTGAAAATTTCTCCAAAATGAAAAACAAAAGAGTTTCAAGGATGCTAGTTTTAATTTCCCACAATTTGAGTAAAAAACCTTTCTGGAGTTATCTATCGAAACTTAATGATTATCGTGCTTAATTGAATTTAAATTTTAAAAAATGAAAAATTTGTGAGGTCATTGCCATTGATTTGAATTTTGAATCTCGAGGTTATGTTGAGTCTATGTGTCCAGGAGGCTTAATAGGATTATTATCTAGAACTCAAGATGAGATGGAATTTCTTTGAAAAATTACCTTGGAATATTTATGAGCTTGAACAAGCTAGAGGTACTTTAGGATATCCTGTTCATGGTTGGACTGTTTTTTCTATTAGTCCTTACCCTCGGTATCACTTTATAGATTCATATGACCCATCTCACTCTTCTGTGCCTTCTGTGTTGTGCGATTACTATGAGTCTTCTAATCATGATGTTCATAATTGTCCATATCACGATTATGTTGATACTACATGTGCAATTGTTGAAAAGACAATTAATGAATTGACTGATAAAATAGTATAGACTATAAGAATTGCTGAATATTCTCACAGTTTCAAACATAGTAGGGAGGATACTAATTTGCTTAAGCCTGACTCTGGTTTAGGATCTCCTAAGTCTGAAGTTAGTCTTTATGATGATTTTGAGCCCTTTTATCTTGTTAGGCCTAATTTGAATGAACTCATGCCTTTGCCCAGCCTAGAATAAGAGAGTGACCCCTCTATCTCTATCTCCTGACCTTGCACTTGAATTTAGCTTACCTGAGGACGCCATTGAGGGTTCCCTAGTTTCTGTCATCCCACCCACTACTTTGAATGATTCTTTTGAGTTTGAGAATGATGAAGAATCTAAGAGGCCTAGTGAGTTAGATATGAGCAGCACGACTGAAGTTGAGCCTCGTGATCTAGATAGCTCAGAAGATATTTCACAGGAGTCATGTGAGGAGGATGTTGAGCCCACTAATTTGGCATTCAATGATGATATTCTTTCTATAGAATATAAATTTTTTTATGTAGGTTTGATATCAATGAAGGCCTTGATGAAAGTTTTTGTGTTGAATATGAATCCTTCTCATTTGACCCCATCATTACCGCCCTCACCTTTGAATCTCACACGTCTAAATTTGTTGAGTCTGAGGCCATTGCCACTGAGAATTTTGATTTAGACAAGAATTTAGTGCATTTTGATATTAAGAGACTTGTGGATTTAGGACCCACTGTTTTGCATAGACCGCTCCTTCCTGCCAACAAAATTTCTAGGCCAATGGCCCAGTTATTGGTTAATTTTGTGTATGTCTATCTATTTCCTGGATGGGCCCAATTATTTGGTAAGTTAAAGCGGGCCCTTACCTATGGAGCGTTGATGTTATGGATGTCATTTGGGTAACAATTTTCATTTGAAATGGAGTGGCTGATTCTCCATTCGCCTCTATTTCAGCAAATTTTTGAAGGCTATAGCTTAGATGTAATTCAACACCTAACTTGGTATAAACGTTTCTCTTTATCTCCTCTTTTTATTTTGTTTTATTTTATATGTATTTGTTTCCTTATTTTATTTTGATTGTTTTCTTTTTGCATTTAGAGTCTTGTCATTTTTCTTTCGTTTTGAGTCTTCTTTTCTTTGTCTTTGTTTGTTTTTCTTTGTTTTTGTATTTCCTTCCACATCCAATGAGGACATTGTTTGAATTAGGTGTGGGGGTGGGGAAACTATATTTGAAAAAAAGAAAGAAAAAAACTGAAAAATTGAAAAATCCAAAAAGATTTTTGTTTTGTTTTGGAGAATTTATGTGTTATTTCTGATTGATTATGTTCTCTTGTACCCTTAGTATTAGGTTGTATATAGATGTGGTGTGCATTGATAGAATTTAGTTTTAAAGTGTGATGTTTGTATACGATCCTAACCCCAACATTAATTCTAAGTAAGCTTGAATGTGGTAGATGAACCCGTAAGATTTTGAACCTTATAGACTAATTATCATTTTTAGCCTCATTTTTCTTTCATGTGTGCCTCTTGTATGACTACATCTCTAGAACTTACTTGAATTCTCTTTGAAATCACATTTAGCATGTGCATTATGATAATATGGTAGAGGTATTCATTTGCTTTTGTGAGCTACACAGCCAAATTACCACTTGTGATTCGAATGTTTTACCCTTTGCTATCCCTTTTGAGCCTTGACCTTTTTATTGTGAACTCTTCATTTTAGCCTTTGGCCTAAACACATTTTCCTATACCTAAGCCAAGGTTAATGGGGCAATACTTCATTATTGGGTGGATAACTTTGGGGTAATTTATATAAATGGTGGTTGATGTATTAAGGTGATTAGTAGGCTTTGATACCATTTAATAGTGAGTCTAGTAACTTTTTATAAAAAAAGATTTAAAACACTTTGATACAGAACATTAATGAATGAAGAATAGATAACATTGTTTCAAATGGTATAAAAATGGTATTCCCAAAGTAATAAATCAAACTATTGACAAGTAACTTCAAGAATTTATACCTTCCTCTTCTCAGAGTCTTTCTTTGAAATATGTCGTTCTTCAATCTGCCCACGCCCCTCCAAACAATGAGTCTTACTTCGATCTTTGAACTATTTCTCTCGTCTCAAGACCTTTGAAACGTAAAAGTATGGATTCAAAATTTTCTTGAAGATAATTCTTCTTATTGGTTGGTTTCCTGAAAATGGAAATTAGAACATTGCAGCAAGGAGATTGCTCTTTTGTTGATCTATGCTTCGCTCAAAAAATGCCTCTGCTTTCTCATGAGTAGTAATTACAGATTTATAGTGCTTCCAAAGGCAGTGCTTGCATAAACGCTTAAATCATTTTATCACTAGTGGGGTACAGTGGTTACTATTCAAATAAGATAGTACATCCAGAATTCATAAAATTACAATAGTGCACATTTTTGGAGGTAAGGTAGTGTTGGTATAATGTAAGCCTTACATCTGACCTGTAGGTGGCAAAATTTTGGTCATTAACAGCTGTGCTTGTTTTCCTCTTCTTTTCTGAACAGTTCAACAAATTTCTTTCTAACAGCTATAGATCCTTGGAAATTTCATGGCTCGAATGAGAAAAGAAATTTTAGGAGTTCATCATCGAAGACACCTTCCTTCATTCCTTCTTTAGTTACGATGATATAGCTAGCTCCTTTGTAAATTTCAGAGTCCATATCAATACAGTCAATCACCTTGGCATTTGACAACAAAGGCTCCACTAGTCCTTCTATATTTAATCCATGATTCATTGAACCTGAAGGGTTCAAATTTCTTGGCAGCTTCAATATTAAGTTCAAAATGTTCAGAAATGTAACTCATCAAAATTAAGCTAATTTCAGGGTAAAAAGTGACAATTTCTTAACCTTTTTCTGGCACAATCGTATAAAACTTTACCAATATGGGTCCTTGTTTGAAAGTTTTGAGAGTTTGAATCATTTCCAATGGAAATTTGGACATTTCCGTTAATTTTTGGTATGGATGGATAAGATCAAGATATCTGGACTGGTAAAGTTGATAGTTGGCAAGCTGCAAACCTAGCGAACAAGGATTTTCCTCCACTGTAAAAGATTCTATTAAGTTCTTGTAGTTTCCAGTAAGCTAATTCAGTTGTTTTTCGATAATCTACAAAGAAGGGGTCGCAGATATACAAGGAATAATCTTCTTAGCCTGACTAGCTTGGGTTATAGTTCTTTTTGCTAATAGTTTAGCTTTAATTCTTGTATCTCTTTCTCTTTTCCAAGAAATGGAATGCTCGAACTTGGCTTTGTAGTTTTAGTAGTTGGCGAAGTTTGTGGCTCTTCGCTGGACTAGTAGCTATTAGAGTTGATATAGTTGAAGAAGGTGATTTTAGAAAGCTATTTGATTTTAGCATCTTTGCTATCACAGTTCTTCCTTGTTCTAGATCCTTCCTCATGTCACTGATAATGTTGTTAGTTCCTATAGAGAGTTCATCGATTTATGTTTGGATACTATCAACTATAGCTTGAACTCCTATTCGAGTTGTTCTAGTCCTACTAAAACAGTTTCCAAATATTTGTTGATGTTGATAACAATAGCTTCAAGTTCCTTAAGCTTGTCTGGAGTTGCCATTATTAAGGTATTCTACTTCTCGTTTTAGATAATCTGTAAGAAAAATTGTCTTTTCTTGAAACATGCTCATAAACAACGTTAAACTAAGATAAGAAAGTTTGCCGTCTGTGGTGTTTACGTATGTGAGTACCATTATCTAAAACTTATTTAACAAATGTAGTTGCAGCTTTATTATCTATCAATACTTTGTTGGTAGAAGAAATAGTCTCCACTTTTTAATTCCTCTAATTATAGCTACGATTTCTTTTTCCATCATATTACTATTTTCTCCAGTTTCAGAAAATGTACCACTGTGATATCTAGAAATTTCATAAGGATCTGTTCTTAGTACAACTGACCAAACTTTGTCAGAAGCATCTGTTTGTATTATCAAATTATCTTCTGGTTTTGGTAATCTTAATTGGGATAAATTTTTACGTTCTTCTTTAAGTTTTCTGATTATTTGAGTATGATTCACTCCGTCCTTGGGTATTATTTTCTTAGTGGGCTTTGTAAATCTTTCTTTTTCTTCGCTAAGTCAGGGATATAAGAGCTATAATAGTTTAATGATCCCAAAATCCTTGTATTTGTTTCTTAGTTCTTAGTTTCTCAGGGTAGTTTGTTATTTTCTTGAAATACGATTTTGTAAAGAGATACCATTTGATCCCAATTCAAACAGAAAAAAAAATCAATTTTTTCTAAATCAATTATAGCTTTCTTTCCACTGAGACATATTCCTTCTCTTATATTAGTTTCTACAAATGTTTTCAGATGTTCTCTATGCTTTTCAAGAGTTCATGAGCTAATGAGAATATCATCAACATATACTACTAAAAACGAGTTTAGATGTTAAAATGCATTGTCCATTCTTCTTTGAAATATTCTTGGAGCTTTTTTTAGACCGAACGGTGGTACGATCCATTCATAAAATCCTTATGGTGTACTAAAATTTGTAAATTTTATATTGTGTTGCTCCATTTTTATTTGGAAAAATCCAGATTTGTAGTCAAATTCTGAGAAATTTCTTTTATTTTTAACAAGATTATTTAAGAATTGTTTATTTGGTAAGAAAGACTTGTCTGTTTTTGCGAATTGGTTGAGTTTTTTTTTTGGTAATTGATAACCATCCTTGTTCCTTGTTCTATTTCCTCGTTTTTTTGCTTCATTCATTACCATAAAAGTCGGAGATGAGTAACTACCTCCTGAATGTCGTATTCTAATAGTTCTCTGATTTGCGTTGAGAATTCTTTTATGTCTTCAGGGTTATAGAGCATATGTTTCTCTTTAATGTATACTTCCTGTGTTAATTCTATCTTTGCTCTAGGATGCTCTAGTTTCCAGAATTATAAATGATTCTTAATGTATACTTCCGGTGTTAATTCTATCTTTGCTCTAGGATGCTCTGGTTTCCAGAATTATAAATGATTCTTCAATTAAATTTGTTTCAATCTATTAGTCAAATCTTCTTTCTTGATTATGTTGACTTGAAGGTTCAATTTTTGTAGTTGTGCTGAAAATCTGACTTGTTCATATCCCAGTCCACTACGCTTCACGCGGACTCTGTAGACTTTTTTAGGATAGGTATTTTAATGGTGTGACCACATTTTGTAGTAAGACATACCATATACGGAGTTCGTGCAAATGTAAAAAATTGTTTAAGGAAATCACTTCCTAACAAAATATCATATCCTGAGTTGTATTGTAAGATTAAAGGGATATTAAGAATTCTGTTTCCTAAGATAATAGAGACATTACTCTATATAAGATTTAAATAGGTAGTTGTAGGATGAACACCTTTAATTTTAAGCTTCCATTAGAGGGAAGGTTTTTCCATTTTGGTAGTAAAAATCTTGAAAAAAGGTTACTTTTGAGTCAGCATCTATTAAGGCTATAGTAGTAATAGCTAATTCTTTTACTGTTACATCTGTATATGTGAGTATAGGAAAATCTAGTTGCTTCATATTCTCTCAAGAATGATTGTATTTTGCTTATCAACTAAAGTAATTTGAGTTGGTTTTATCTCATAGGTTGTGAATTGGTCAAGAAAATTCATTCCTAATAAGATACGATAGAATTCATTATTAATAGAGTGACCAATATAACAATCATATTCTAATAAAATAGAAGCGGGAGTTTTCATCATAATTTTAGATTTTTGGTTAAGGGTAGATCTTTTGCCATCATATGTAACAAAACTATATTCTAGAGCTAAGGAAACTGAGTTGGGCAAAGGTATACAATGACATTGGGATGCCCCTGTATCTATTAGGATTTTGATTTCTATCCATGTTCATCCATTAAAATATTCTAAATTTACCTTGTAAGTTTTACTATTAATAGTTGTAATCGTGATGCTTTTAGGGGTGGATCTTAGTATTTTTGTCATACTAAAGCTTCTTGGTAAATTTGGTTGACTATTTATTCACATTCTTCTTTTGGTATAAGATAATCTAGGTGCTTCATAACTAGCTGATGCTTCATGTTCTTCTACTAATTGAAAGTTTGTTAATGTAGGTAACCTTACTTCTTGTATCAGAGGTGTTATGACAGTGCTTATTATTGTGGAAAAGATTAGGTCTATAGTAATTTTTTCTTTTTGGTTTATTTCTTTTATAGGAAGTTAGTGTTAGAGAAAACGTATAGTCCTCTATGATAAAAGGATAATGCGTCATTTTTCGGTTGTAATCCTATATCTGTTAAAAGTTTAAATTGTAAATTAATAGTATCTTCAATGTTTTTGTTCCTCAGGATAGCCAAATAATTCGGATAACATTCAAAGATTAGTTTGGAATAAATTAAGTTTCCTTGTAAAGTTCTGAGAAGGCTATTTTGAATAAAAATCTTTAATTATGTAATCATAAGATTATGGGTGAATTGATTCCTTCTTTAAAACATGCCTTCATCGCTATCTGAATTCCTTGTAGATGCACATATTTGATTAAGTTTCTATCTTCGAAGGAATTTCTTCTAAGAATTTTCCAATTGTTTCTTGAGTCATCAATTTTAGTCTAATATTTCCTTGTAAGTGCAGAACATAAACTGGTTGTTCGATCATATAAAGTTTAGAGTATCGTATTTGTTTTCTTGTTAGAAAATTAGCTAATTTTTTTATATAATTTATAGGGTCTTTAAGAGATAGATCTTTGGCAATTATTTTTTCAAATAGTTTTTGATTAAAAGTAATTATTCCAATATAGTTTTTGTATTCTCTTGTTCTTATCGTTGCACAATTTTGGTTTCTTCAATATTCATCGTTAGTTTCTGAATAACTTTCAGATTCAGTAGCACTTATTTCCTCTTCAGAACTAAGAGATTCATAACCGTTAGAAATAATTTCGTATTTATTAAAATTTATTGGTTAAAGTTCTTCTTCTATTTCATCAAATTCTTCTAAGAAAAGTTTTATGATATTAGCTTTTCTTTTATAACAATCAATAGGTTTATAGTCTATTTCTCTGTAATTCTGACATTGACACCCGGTTGTTTTTTTATTGCTTTTGTAATATCTATTTTCTGGATTAATATTTTCTTGTGATAGAGTCTCATGTCTAAAATGTTTGTTGCTTTTTTGAGGTTTGTTAATAGAAAACCAACCACATGTCAATGTTGGCATTGTGGATAAACAAGTCATAAATCTATTGACTGTAATAAAAGAGAACTAATATTGTAAAACTTTTCTCAGAAGAATTTGATGAAATACAAGGAAACTTTACCTAATAAATTTCAATAAATACGAAATTATTTCTAGCTGTTGTGAAGTTTTTAACTCTGAAGAAGAAATAAGCACTAG
>NCQV01024761.1:3461-14912 GCA_002740545.1 Lophocereus schottii | reverse complement strand
ATGCTTGTCAGACTTTGCTAGATCATTAGGACATTCCCAGCCTAAGTTCCAAAAATTGGAACTCAAGTATGCCACATCAACAAAAGCTTCACTTTTTAAAACTTGCATTCCGTCATTTGTTCAACCCATAGAACTTCAATTTTAATTACCCAATAAAAATATTTGTCATGAACCTTCTTATAACTCACAACTCATTTTTTTTAATCCCTTAAAAATTATATATTACACACAAAACCAAAAAAAAAAAAGCAAAAAATATATAAAAAAAGACACGCAGGAAAGACCGCAGATGCGATCCCCCATGCGAGTCAAGTTGTGCCATTCCTTTGATGGAAGACAGAGGGCTAACATGCAGGACCCATCTCCTTTCACGCGTGTCATGGGTTGGAGTTGCCCTTAAGCTTGGCTTGAAAATTGGGGAGCTTGGCAAACCGAGCCAGTGATTGGCTTGAAAATCGTGGAGTCTCTTATTCTCTTTCAACAATAATGCTTTGTATTTTGGTAGCCCCCCTGTTGGGTTTTATGCTGATACAGTGCATAGAATGGACTACTATTTTGAGACAAAGCGCATGCTTTTCCGTACGCTGTCAAATTGATTAGATTGGATTGAGTTTATATTCATGTCGAATTTAAATGAGTTGAGGTCTTCTTAACCTAAACCTAACTCAATTAAACGGATTGAAAGTCTTTACTTATACCCATTTATTTTTTAAACAGATTAACCTGAAATTTACCTATTAATCCGTTTAATATAAACGGGTTAGGTTTAGGTTATCCAATTATCCATTTACCTGCTTTATATTTTCACTAAAATATGATTAATGAGCACTATAAGTCAATTTTTTGAATTCAGTATAACATCATAATGCAATCATTGCCTATGATCCACAAGAATCACAATCCCAAAACAATGATAAACTTAATTAGACCCATATTTTCACAATTGCCTTCAAAACATACATGGTAATTGATTAAACAGGTCAAACTATTTAACTCATTTAATTAAATAGGTTAAATAGATTTTTTTTGGTTAAAATTATCAACCTAAACCTAACCCAATTAATCAAATGAGTTAAACGCATCAACCTATTTAATTAAATAGATTAAAAATATTTACCTAAATTTATTTAATTTCATATTCGATTTAAATAAGCAATTGTATCATATTAGCTTTTTACAGCCGTAGCACTTTCCCCTTTTTTGCGGTTGCTTGTACTTAAATGTTCAGCTGAAATGGAAGGTTCAGATAACCTTGGCTATGATGTCGTGGCAAAATCGCAACCCTTAGCCTTGGATGCAAAAATCAGAAAATTGGTGAGTCAAGCAGCCGAGATGGAGAAGTTGGGTTGCCTGGGCAGCACAAAGACTCAACCTTGATGGGCAACAACGAACCTCAATCAGATCGAACGCATTTCAGCTGGGTAAGAAATTTGATCGCAGAAACCCTAACCCTAACCCTAATCCCAATCATAATCACCAAATTTTTCAACCAATTCTCCTCTTCTTCTTCCTATTCTTTGAATTTTCATTCGACGTGGTAATCATCCTTGCAAATCAAACACTATGGCTACTACTTCTGCCGCTTCTTTTTCTCTATCATAGCCCTTTTCCTTCCTTCTAATCACTAGCATCGCTCTGCCCCCACTTTGGGTCAAGCCGATTTCTTCTCTACGTATTTTTGCCTTTGAATTATCTCTTGTTTCTCTGATTTTATTGCCATTTGTTAATGATTTCGAATACCCATTTGATTTTCTCTTCTTTTTCTTTCTTTTGGGGTAAATCTTTATATGTATGAATTTGGAAGTTTGAATTTTTGTTTCTCTTACATGTGTTTAAGTCCTGCATTGATCCCTTTGAACTTTATTTGTCAATGGCTGCTGATATTCCCCTACTTAGTGTGGAACGAAACACGCTTGCTGTAATCCAGCCTGATTTAATTTTGTTCTTTGAATCGTCATCTATCTATGCGATTAAATTGTATGAATCTGTTAATTCTAATGTTTGGGAAAGGGGGCTTGGGGGAAGAAGAAACAAGCAAATGGCTTTGATTTTAAATGGCAAAATCTTTCGAGATTCAAGGGTGCATTTGAGATGAGTAGTTGTGTAATCTATAAGTTGTATATTTCCCTGTAAAATGACACAAGCAGCAGTTATCAGTTCCTGCTCCTGCATTTCAATGATCATAAACTCCAAGATAGGGGAATCAAACCTATCCTACATGGTGTTTTCCACTCGATCAATGGGTCCAGTGTCCATGTCAGTATCAGAATACTTGTGACATTTTGTCGTTAGCGATCGGCTTACCGCAGCCATTTGTCTTTAATTGAAACTGTGATACTGGAAATGAGTAAAAGAGAACATTTTGAATGGTATCCCTTTGGTTACGTTTTCACATTGGATGCTATCTTGCAAGATTTGTCACTTGACAAAAGTTCGAGGGGCTGACTTTGCAAGTTTCTTATGAGTGAGTCAATGAAAGAAGCTCGTATAAAGCACAAGAGAAAGATATATGTTATTCTGATTCAATGGTATTAGTAATTGCAATTTTTTTAATTATTAAAATCTTGTTCGTCAAATCAAAGTGGATTCTGTAGAAAGCCACAACTAGTTACAATGCATCGTATTAATAATGGTGCTGTCACCACACAGGAACATCTAGATCTGGAGTGATGTCATAAGTTTCTGGTACTTATGGTGGAAGACTTTTTGAGGAATTATGCATATATGGAAGAAGGATTTATTATCTGGAGTCCAAATTAGCATCGAAGTATATCAGGTTCTTCATGCTTAAGCATTCTGTGATGGGCCGGAAGGCATCTTGCCGTCCGTCCATTGCATACAGGCCCATCAGACCCTCTGATCTTGGGATTCTGCAACAACTTCACGCTGATCTATTCCCCATCAGGTAGGTTATCCTATCTGGTATATTTCTTTAATTGTGAATATCTTGTTCTGGTAGATCCTTGGGGGAAAAATAATCCATACTATCTCACAGGTATGAGTCTGAGTTCTTTTACAATGTTGTCAATCGCCGTGATATAGTTTCATGGGGAGCTGTTGATCGCAAGAGGCCCAATGGCCAAAGTGATGAACTTATTGGATTCGTCACTGTAAAGATTGTCCTAGCTAGAGAGAGTGAGGTATGCCCATTGATTCACCCAAGAAAAATATCTCATATTAAGCATTTATGCTAGAAATGTTATTGCTGTAAACGACTTCATGATTTGCTCTGCTACTGCTCAAAACTTTGAGAGCCTTGCTTTCAAATTTTTGGCTGACGAGGGTTACCATCCCTAATGTTTACATGATATTGTTTATAATTTTTTGCCCCCTCTAGTGATTGATGCAGACACAAACGTTCTCTTTGATTCTTAGATTTACTGCTTGCTTCTTGTTTTATGTGTCCTTTGCCATCATATGCCCCTGACCAAACCAAGCATTGTACCAACAGAAGGGATTGACTAGATGGGCATCATTGTAAAGGTTTTCCATTGAGAATTATTCCTAAGATATTTGACCCTACATAAATTTGATCCAAGTTTAGCTCCTGAATGAATATCACGTTTCATATGTCTGAGTATATTTTTGGTTTCCTCAGGTTCTCTTTATGTTGATGTGCAGATTGATGATTTAATTAGACGTGACTCTGCAAGATCAGAACATACGCTAGTTTACATTCTTACCCTGGGAGTTGTTGAAGCATATAGGAATTTTGGCATAGGTATGTGCTGGCTTCTTGCTGCATTTTCTTCTAGGGTAGTCGGACTGTGCTATAAGCATCCTACATGCATATGCATGCCTGTCTCTGTGTGTGTGTGTGTGGCCAGTGTAGGTGTCACACTTGCCCATCTCCTGCAAATTTTGCATAGTTTGTGTCAAATGGGATGTTACATTTCCATGCTCTCATATTAGTTTGTCAAGTGCTCATCTAACTACCTGAATTGAAATGAGGTGTCTTTTATTATAGATTTTCTAGTTGATTTATCAGCATGTGTAACCAAATTTGGATTTATCCCTCAGCCTCAGCACTCATAAGAGAGGTGACAAGATATGCTAGATCTATCCCAACATGCCGAGCCGTTTACTTGCATGTTATATCATACAATACGCCAGCCATCTACTTGTACAAGAAGATGTCATTCGACTGTGTTAGAAGGCTCTATGGCTTCTATCTCATTGACGGCCGTGACTATGATGCCTATTTGTTCGTGTACTATGTAAATGGCGGCCGTTCGCCTTGCTCACCATTGTAAGTAAAGTGTACATTCTTACGTTCTGTTAGGTGTAAGCTAATAAACTAAAATTAAGTAACAAAGAGCAAACAACACCTGCTATAGGGTGGATGGTATTCTATCCTTTAGTTTGAAGAAATTAGTCGGCTTTCCAGGTTGTACTTTTTTTATTCTAAGAAGCAGACGATTAAAATATGCAACTGTAGGAACTAGGAATCCTTATCCACTAGACTACAACAAGGACACCAACAATACACCCAGTGAATTTCCCTCTGTGGTTCCTGGGGGAGAAAGATGCATGCAGCGTCATACGTACTAGCAAAATCTAAGCTGGCTGTCTCCTAGATTTCCCTGTCAGTCATCTGCTGAAGAAGAATCTCTGACAGGAGACTTTAGAATAGAAAAATTAAGGGCATGTTCGTTTCAGCATTTGCCCAGCTGCAACTGCTTCCAACAGCTAACCGCCATTCCCAACCGCTCCTACCTGCTCTCGCCCGCTCCCAACAGCTTCCAACCGCTCTCAACTGTTCACATTTTTTACAAACACTAATCCAGCTGCCTCACAACTGCTCACAACTACTTCTAACTGCTCACAGCTGCTCATAACTGTTAACTGCCAATCACAACCGCTCTCAACCGCTTACAAACACTCCGACCTGCTTTCAACTGCTAGGCACTCCTTGCAACTGCTGAAACAAAGAGACCCTAAGCTGTTATAAACCTGAAATGTTCTCAATCTGTATTTTCGCATGACTTGTTGCTCTAAACTTTGGTCGTCTACTCTTCGATGGTTATTGAGCTCCATATAAACTTCTTGTGTTCAGGTTTGGTTAGAAATGAAGTGTACATTGACCGTTGTTTCAACATGTTAGTTTTCCGTGAGGGATTTGTGGATCTAGCGTTTCTAATGTTCTTACCCTGTTCTGTAGAGAAATTGCCATTGGTGTGGTCAATTATCTAAAAACTGGTTTCAAGTCGGTGGCTGGCAGAATATGGAGATACGATGACAGAAAGCCCTGGAGATCGACGAAATGTAAAGAAAGCTATGAGCTATTAACCACCCATAGCAACAGGAATCTCGCTGTTGATCAGGGTGCTACTGAGTTTCAATGTGTGTGAGTATGCCACACAGGTGACATGATTTTCTTATGTTGCTTGAGGTTGATGAACCCTTGTGATCAGCTCATTTTTGCATTTGAGCAGAGGATACATATATATGCTGCATATTGTATATTATGTGATAAACATGATACCGAGCTCTAAGAGGGAAGATTAAGGGAGAAGAATTACCCTCTGGCTGTGGCATTTGTCATATGTTCCATGTGAGGGATTTGCTTTTTTGTTCTCTTGGTTTAATTACTGCCAGAACAGAAATTGCACAAAGCAGTAAGCAAATTGTTTGTCTATATTGTCCAAAGACAGTAGAATTCTTCATTCTTTTTTGCTCTAATCCCAACTCCCCCTCCCCCCCCTTTTTTTCTCTCCAGGGTTTTATCAATGTAGAAGTTCAAAGATTTAGTCCGTGTCTCTTCACTCATGCAAGTGATAGAGAATTGTGAATTTGTTTTGCGTGAAATTGTCGCACTTTACAACAGAGAAATGATGGTTGAGTATATAAGATTGTCTCATTCAATGAACCTTGGAACGCTTGAACCATAGGAGTGATCAGAGAAATGTGGAGATTGAGGAACTCTGAATTAGTTGAAGAAGCTTTGTTGCTAATTGTAGGCCTCTGAACCTTGGAACAATTGAACCTGAGGAACTGTGCTTTTGGATTTTGCTTCACTTGACAAAATGTTTGCAACAAGTCTTTCCAACAAGTCTTTCGAATGTTCTTGCAACGGGTGAATGCATGTTCAAATTGACAATGTTCATGTAGGTGTTTATAGAATAGTTCATTCAAAATTATATGAATGCATCCTTAAAATTTTTAGGGTACATGGCCATTAAAAATTAATTAACATTGTCAAATTTCAAACCTCCATGTGTTTTAAAAAAAGAATATTGACGTACAATTTTTTAGATCCAATTTTTTTTCAACGCATCTTTTGGAAAACTAGCGATGCCAAAGTTGGCTCAGAAGTTACAACCAATCTCAACATAATATTGATGATGTTGATTACCTTTTCAACATTTCTTCCTCCCTTGTGTAGGAAGACAGTAAAACTAGTTTGTTCAATCAAAACAGCAGACCAGTTTAGAGCCGAAGACACCTCCTACCCCAACAAACAAAAAAAAAGGAAAAAAAATCTTCTGTGATATACCCATTCCAGGTCGAAATTCAATTAAAATACAAGTCATACACATCGTCGAAATCAGGTACAAAGACAAACCAACAGCGGAATGACCGAGGCCGATCATCCTCCAAACTTCATCATCATCTCCAACTAATATCAGGCAGCATCCTCAGGCACTGAGAGTCAGGGAGGTAACAGTGGACAACTTGAATTTGCATACTTTCTTGGAGTTTTGAGGTTGAAATAGGAGTTCCGTACTTGACCTCACAGTCACTTCCTTCCATTCACAAGCAAAAGCTCCCTCAGACCGATAATCTCGATGACAGTACAAGACTTGAAGTTTGGTTGGAGCTGCATGCATCCAACAATACAATGAAATGCAAGAAGCTAGAGTGAATCCACGAACACAAGCAAACTCTGATATACTTGCTACACGCAAGGCGCTACGTACTCCATCAAAACCTACAGAAATGAGTTTGTAACAACTCGACAATCCTCATATAAGATAGGAACAGCAGAAATACCATCCGACCCCTAATTCTTCAAGGTCTGCATTGCTAAGTTGCTTTAATCATATTCCCCATGCAGGCATGCTGTATTGCTAGGTTAACATGTATGTTATTGTGGACTGTTGATTCAGGTATGTTTTAAGATTACTAGACTTCTGTGTACCAATAAAGGCATAAACAGGCAGTTGCTGATTTGTATTTGAATGGTAAGTTCTGGAAAATAAAACCAATGATACTAATTTAACGTATTTTTCCATTGAACAAAACATGGGTTTTCGGTTGGATAAGGATGTCATTGCGGCGTAGATGGCATTAACTCAAGCCTGTGATCAAGCATACATAATAAAAATACAAAACTGATTTACAGGTCAAGAAACTTTAAAACTTTGGACTGAAAATTAGCACATGTGATGTGCCTGATAGCTTGTCTCACAAAGTATTTGGAAACACAATTTGGAACTGAAAGTTGCACATTGGTACCTTAACTTTTGATGCAACTATTTTCGAGATCTTCCTTTCTTCAACTAATTATCAAATATCTTAACTGTCGATGAAATAGCTTTATAGGATGTCCACAGTCAAAGCCATAACTATCCTTCTCTAAAATGAGGTAATTTTATAATATGTTTGAAGTTTTTAATGGTTTTTGTATGCTTCTTAATTATTTTATACGAACTTCTCATATTTTACACAATATTCTGAAATTTCATATACAGTTTTCAGAATTCTTTGAATTATTTTACCATTTAATTTAATTTAATTACAATTGATTTTCACACTCTATTAAAAATCAAAATTGTTTGTAATTTTTATTAATTATTTGTATTTATAAATATTGTTTTGATTTTTATGAATTTATCGTACTTTATTGTATACTTGAGTGGTATATAAATTTTTCTAAATTATATTAAGGTATATAAATTTTTCTAAATTATGTTTCAGTTTAATAGGGGTGTAAAACTATCTTTCTAGGCCAATAAAATAGTTTATCACAAACTGAGGTGCTGTATAATTAGTTTTAAAAACTGAGGGTTCCTAAAATAGTTACACCAAAAGTTAAGGCAGCATTGTTGTAAACTTTTGCAATTTGGAACATCAAATCATGTTCACATTCTGTTTTAACAATATCTCAGTCTAATTTGTCTTCCCTATTTAAGGTCTAGCCTTAAAGGGCATTCATTAGGATAGACAATTTTATTCTGGAACCGAACACCTAACAGTGACAACAGCAGTTGAAACCTTAATAGGAACTATGGTATCTGATGCCTACTCCTTGGCTGTATTTAGCCTGACCCATTGGCTGTACTTAGCTAGAGTGCTAGAAACTCTAGACCATTACTTCAGTGGCATCAGTTTCTACATACAAATGCAAGGGACAAATCAAATGCAGAACAAAGGAAGACCATCAATGCAAGGATTGGGTAAGTCACCTAAGCCAAACATAGATGCTTTCTGGACAATCACCCGACCAACTTTGGATCTCCTAATACACTGTAAAGCTTGAATATCATCTTGCTTGCCTTTAAACTCTGTAAATTCTCCTAGCACGTACTTGCTTCCTTTGAGCTCCAGCCTGTGCAGAAAGGAAATGGCTAGATCATAGCAATTGTATCACAAAAAGAATATTGAAACCCAATCTGGAATTTGACTTTGTAGACTTCTCCATTCCTCCTGAGTCCTACCTCAATGTATTATCAAAGGAGCTGGCGAGTTGCCATAGTAAATTAAGCAACAAAACATCATTCACTATGGGAAAATCTTTTTCTGATCATTCACTATGGGAAAATCTTTAACACAGAAAAAATCAAAACACCACCATAAGTGAGTTCACTTAAAGCCAAAGTGCACTTACAATCCAGTCTCAATCTCCCTCACTAACTAGAAAACTTAAGTTACACCCAGAGGAGTACCAATGACATAGGAGAAACAAGAGAAACACCAAGCAAACGAGCTTAACAGTTCTTGGAGTCTATCTCAAAGATCTTCCTCTGGAAGCTTCCAAGTATTGGACCATATAGCAAAATTGAAAAGAAAATGTACCCCACACCACTTCATATGCTTTCTCCTTGTGTCAGTCACAACTCTCAGATTCCCTGAAGTTCTTTCAGATGCCTTAAGCTATTTTCTTCAGAACTACAAAAAAATTGACTACTTTTGCTTCCTATGTACTTGAATGAGCCCATGAATGTGCTACCAAAATTATTCGTTTTACAAGATCCATCGACAAATTGAAAGACGAAAACATGCACCCAAGAGTGTGTAGAAATCAAATTGTCAAACCAGGGAGCATAACAAGCACACCTGTCCCAGATTGGAGCTGTACTTAGAATGAAATGGAGCTGCTGGCATACAGATTCCTTCATTTCTTTCTTTGCTATTCGAAAAGCCCCTGTAATCCATCCGGAAAGCACGCTTTTTAATTCTGGTTTTAGCTGTAACCAATGATCATACGGTATGATTTCCGGGGGGAAACTGCCTGGATTTAGTGCTCTATGAATATAAAGTGGCATCGAGTATTAGATCTCCCAGCTGCCCATGTCAAGGGAACAATTTACATGTAGCAGGCAAACTTGAAACATTAGGCAACCATTAAAAATGAACCATAAAAGGTTTTATCCTTTCTAAGAACCAGCCAGAAAAGTCAATCCACAATACAACGTGAAGAAAAACATCATGTACAAACACACATCCATCATTTTTTAAAATTTTCCCTTATTTTCTCATTTTCACTCCAAATCCATATCTACAGCCCATAGTGCTACCTAAACTTTTTTGGAGAGGGAGGTTATGTGGCAAGTAGCAGCTGAATCACAAAGAAGTTGTTTCCATTGGGCCCTATATTGAAAACCTTTTGGTCATCCAGTACTTTACCGGCCGCCCGGGGGGGGGGGTAGAGGACAACTACAAAAGGTATTTTGCTATAGTCGACCCCAACCCAACCCGAAAAAATTGCTCCAAGACAACTGAAAGTAAAAGGATTTTTAAAAATGGCAACATCGTGCAAATACCCAATGACCGTATTCAAAGGAAGGGGAAGAGGATATTAATGTAATCTAGGCTACAAATAATGGATGTTATTTCATAAGCTACTTCCCAAAAAGAGTTCAGTTCATATGAACACATTAATGCAATTAAGAAATTACAAGCAAAAGTAATAAAACCACTAAGCACTCTCAATTAACAAAAGTACACCCAGAAGCCCCTACACCAAACAAAGTCACAGATAGAAAGGTATGTATCCCATTGTCAATCAAGTACTTTCCATCTATAAGCATCAGAATGAAACTCGCAACGATGGATGCAGGACGCTTGTCTGGAGAGCCATAACAGGTCCCAAAAATGCCCCTCATTAAATACATAACATAATGCGACGCAAGAATGGCACATTACTCACCGGAACTTCGGATTGGGAGCTATAACTTTGTAAGACAAAAATCCTTCAGGAATGACCATTCCCCTTTGTTGAAGATATGCTTCTAAAGCAGTAGCCTGTTTCATAACTTCTGCTACCTGTGCAAACAAACAAGCAACAAAGTAATCTGATAGGAAAGAGCAAAGGATATGTATAGCAGACGTATCGGGCACTCATAAGGCAAAACCCACATAAACCCATCATGTCGTAAAGAAGTATTGAGAACTATAAAAAGAAGTCCACCCTGATGACATGTCTGCCTGAGATCTAGCAGACAGTTACAAAACGATCACATGTCACTAGTGCTGATATATCAAAATGGTGGACCTAACCACCGTAATAGTGAACATACAGCTAAGGTGCACAAAGAAACATGCTGTACTCTGCAGGGTATCTGGATATAATGACAATCGCTAATTAACATAGCTGAAAGAAACATGACCAGCACTGAAAAGCTTGGAAGAATAGGAAATCAGATGCATCATTATGACTCTGGTATTGTTTTTTATTCTTACGAACTAACAGAAGAATCCATGGGTTCTGGGCAGAGACTATAGTCGAATCAAATATCTCCAACAGATGCAAAGTAAGTCTTAACATTTTGATCACTTATATGATATTTGGTTGGATGAAATCAACCTTAGAATGCAAACAAATTTGTAAATGTGTTTTCATTACCTTACTTGGCTGTATGAGAGTATCACGATTAAAAAAAATAAAAAACTCGTAATTACGATTACCACAAATTATATAATCAAGATTGCATTACAGTGCCATCACATTACATCCAACCAAATGTCACATTACAGCCTAATATAAGGCCTTGAAAAATGAATTTGTTGAATTCTCGCATAATTATTAATCATCAGATCACTTGCGCACTTAAACAAAAAGCTCGCTGTGTGCTGGAAAACAAAGGAAAGGTTTAAACAAGATGCACCTTGACTTACAGGATTGGGATGATGCGCCTCCTTATGTTGGTGTTCACTTAAACAAACCCAACTTCCATCAGAATTAACCGAAACAAATCCAGCCAAGTTCTTGACAGAAATCACCACAGC
>NCQV01024756.1:0-12104 GCA_002740545.1 Lophocereus schottii | reverse complement strand
TTTGTTAAATTTGGGCTTTGATTGTTAACGGAAATTTAAAGTGCCATATGTACATGAAATTTGTTACAGGTAGTGATTTCCATCAAAATCTTTGTCAAAATGTGTCTTGACAGACAGTCAGTTCGTCAAAATTTCCGTCAAAATGTGCAGTGATGGACTATCAATCAGTCTATCAAAATTTCCGTCAAAATGTGTACTGATGGACTCCCAGTCGTCAAAATTTTCAATCACTGTAATTTTAACTGGTTGTCTGTCCGTCAAGATTGGTCCATCAGTAACAGTGACGGGTTAATCGAAACGTCCATTTCAACCAGCGTTTATTTTACAGCCATAAATTCCGTCTAAATATCCATGACAAGAATACTTTCCGTCAAAATCAGCCCAAATTTCCGTCAAAAATCCGTCAAAATTTGACTGTTTTCTTGTAAGTTTTATCCAATTTTCATACCCCCATTTGCATTCCATAAATATGAGTAGAATACATAGGCACCGCGCTAGTTAGTTCTCTTCTCTTACCCTGTTCAAGTCTGCTAAATCAAAATAAGAATGATTGCCTAACTTTAAAAAAATGGTGGTTGGATAAAGGAGCTATTTATGAGCTTTGCTGGACGGTGGTGTGTTTAGCCCAATAGTCGACATCATCTAGCAAATCAAAAAACAAGCAGCAACGGAAAGGAGTTTCCGTTTGTATCCTTTCCATGATGGGCCCACAAAACGATAAAAGTTGGCCACAACGCAAGTAAAAATCCTCTCGGTAAGTCAACAGGTCCTTAGAAAATCTAAGACTTGTCAATATGGAAAAGTCGAAAAGGGTAATGGTCGTCTCTACAAATTGGAAATGAAAAGTGTTCACGTATTCGAAGATCTTTCAACTGTGGCCCGAGTAACGCAGGGATCAATCAAGTCTATCGGCCCTTGCAAGGCTGAATATAAAGCCCCAATGCGAAGATTATTCATTATGGTCTACACTTGGATAGCTTTTCTCCAAATTCTTTCATAAGCGTCCTGGGGGCACCCACGCCCTTAACAAGGTCTTCCTAGAAAGAGAAAAATAAAATCAGGCCCATCTTCACAATACGAATATTGTTGAAAAGCGTAAAAGAGTAGGGGAAAATTCACTAAGGTAGAAGTTGCTTAGCAGGATGTGCGGCAACTAATGTTCACCAAAAGATCTATACCATTGCACGCCTCATAAGGTCTCCACTCCCTCTCTATGAAGTAATCATGAGGGAACCTTGCAATTCTAGTTCTACGTGGAAGGTGATCACTTCTAGGATTTATCTTTCGTAACAATGTTGGAAACACTCCATAGATAAAAATGATGAAAATACAAAAAATGGCTCCGATGTGCATACTATTTTGTGGAATCTATTTTCAAGGCCCTAAAATAGACTATCAGGTCTCTCTTACTTTTTGAAAATTATTTTAAGTGAACCATTCACTATTTGTATTTTCTTTTTCATCCTTAAAATTTTTCATATTTGTATTTTAGTCCAAATACTTAAAAACTTATTTTCGAAAATCAAAAAATTGTGCATGTGAAAATTTTCTTATAAGTACTACTAGAAGCTTTCTTTTATTTGGTATCAGAGCTACGTGATTAAAAATAATTAAGATAATTAAGATAATTAATGATTAATTAAGCTAATTAATTGTGTTTAGCTGTGGTTAATGCTAGAATCATCACCTGCTTGCCCTGGATCAAGTTATTCACATATTGTTCACTCATCGGAAAATCTATCCCTAATCGCACCTCAATTAAACTATATCATTGATAGAGTTTTAGAATTAAAAGTAGACTTAACTAAAATTAAGACCAAAGTAAAGGAACTTAAGAAGCAAACATCGATAACTCACCCTTCTCTGGTTAACGAATTACGACATAGCGGAAAAGCTACTTCCAGTATTAGTACTTCATTTCAGCATAAATATGATTTTCAAAATCCAAAAAATAAGAATCTATTTCCTTTGCATGAGATAAAAATCCAAAAAGAAGTAGGAGAAAAATCGACTGAAAAAGCAGAAAAAGGAGATGATGGAGTATAAGTAGTATACTCTTGAAGAACTGCACAATATGTTCGAAAAAAAAAACAAAATCCAGAAGAATTAAACAAGATCATGGGTGTAATTAGTGATAAACATGATGCATTATCTGATGATAATAAAGAAACTAATAATGTCCAATTAGAAGAAGAAATATATTAGTAGATTAATCTGATTAAACTGGAAGACCTTAATACTTTACCATTAGAAGAAGTCAGAAGAAAACTTTATAAAAAAATATGATAAAATCATTGTTGAAAATGAGATTAATGAAATTGGAGAAGAACTCGACTTATATGAAACAAAAATCAATCTATTTAACAATGTCGTTCCCAAACCTGAAGAATTTGGTGAATCTTCTAGAAGAAATACTCATTTCTTAAGACCTAAATACGTTCCAGCAGGACGTATAAGAAATTTTTTCTTCGGGTTTATCACAAAAAAAATCACAACTTTTGAAGAAATTGGTCTTACCCCAATTAGTCAAACCGGATATATCTTAAACATTAATGGAGCTCGTAATAGAGAAGAGATATTTGAGCACTAGAAAACAGGAATGAATAGCGTCCTAAACCTAAATACTACATGAAATACGGCAAACTTCCTAAACTATATCGAACATAGTTTTTCTGGTACTGTAGCTGACTGGTATGATTCATTAACTGAAGATGGTAAAAATACATTGAGAATCATGGAGACACCAGCTGCAATGTTTAGCAATCTATGTAAAAAAATTGAAATTGAGTTCATTGAAGCCAAACTTGATTCTGAAGAAAAAGTAAAAGAATGGCAAAGAAAGATTAATAACATAGAATTATGGGATATGAGATATCTGAAAAATTACATTACTGAATTTAGTCAATATTATTACAAAATTGGGCATAATGAAACTAATCTTGGTATGTTCTATCACTTCTATGACAAATTGCTATATCTTATAAATTATATAATTAATGAAAAATACATGGCATATCTGGAACGAGTAGATGTCATTGATACCTTAGGACAAGAATCTATTATCTAAGAGAATGGGTCAGTGACCAATGTCTTGATCTCCAAAAGCAAAAGAAAATTAGGAAGCAATTTCTAACTTGTTAGGATTCGCCTCACCAATGAGAAAAAGAATCCGAAAGGAGACGAAAAAGAAAATTTTATAATAAAAAGAGCTTTAATAAGCAAAGAGGTGAGAAATATAAAAGAAAATATTATAACAAATCAAGCCCTAAAAAATGAGGATTTTTTAGGAGAGCAGCTTATTGTCCTGTAGGAAAAAACAATTGCAAATGTTGAATGCAGAGAAGAAGGACATTATGCTAATGAATGCGAAAATAGGAAGAGTAACAAGCTTATTGAAACTTTGGGAAGTTTAGATTATGTTGAGCTTAGTGAAGATGAGGCTTTGGATATGGCTTTAAGCAACAACAAAGGAATTGTTAAAATTATATGGGACAATGAGTATGAAAAAAGTCATTATGAAGAAACAAGTCGTAAAATGGAGAGTAGCTCAATTAGCCTTGGTGATCATCAAGAAGAAGAGTTTGTGCAGACAATGATAATGAGGAAGTCAAACGAGATTGGGTTCTTCCTATCATCGAAAAGACATGATCTAGAAAAAATTCATCTTTTAACTAAAAAGCAAATAGGTATGTAAAATAATGGATGGAGATCCGGAGATAAAGAATTGTGTGTATGGCGTTGAGGAAGTTAATCTCATTAATTGAGAAAATATCCTTAAGCATAATAAAGATGGAAAGTATAGGTATATCCATATCGGAAGTGTCCAAATTCAAATCACTCCATTACAGTATTATGGTAAAGATATTGATCTTTACACCTTACTCTATGATATTAGGCATATCAAATTTAATAATCAAATTATCACAGGGATTAAGACTAATTTATGTAATAGGTCGGTAGGATTCAATTGTCGACCTAAATATTGTGTGAGTCTAAAAGACGAATTTGTTAAAAAATTCCTGTCCCTTAAGATAAAAACAGTTGGGATGGACATGAAAAGAGGAGGATGTTCTTTAAGGATATTTTGAAAAATTATCTATGAATTAGATAATACAATAGGCCCAAAGACTAAAGTAGCAATGATAGAAGTAGAAAAATTTAAAAGTCCTACCCTTATGCAAAAGATCCAGAGGATTAAGTTCAATCCTCAAGAGATAAAAATCGATCGTTCATAGATATATAACTTTGTCAACCCTACAAAGAACAATAAGAAAAATATAATAAAAATTGATGAGGAGGGTAAAATCACCATAAAACCCCAACTATTAAGGAGTATGAGTACAATATCAGATTGACGAGAAGGATCTTCATCAGCTAAAGAAGAGATTAAAGAAGATGATACAATTAGCATGACCAGTAAAATGAGCAGAGTGAGCTTCAAAGCTGCAAGACCCAATATAGATTGAAGTATGAGTCTAGAAAAAAAAGTCATTGGGTATAAACTAGAACTGTTAGTGAGGATGAATTAGTCAAAAAATGACTATGGAGATATGCTATGAAGCTGCCAATACAAACCCTAATAGCATCTATATCCTAATAAAGGTACGTTTAGAGGGATATAATAAATATGAGTTATGTGCCTGCATAGATAGTGGTTGTTCTGTAATCTTTTGAAAAAAGAACATTATTTTTAGAATTTATATAGAAAAAAATCCAAGAATCTTTTACAAGTAAGGATAGCTGATAATAGCATTGTGAGTCACAATGAAGATATAGAAGGGTTATCTATAGAATTAGGAGGAATTTAATGCATTATACTAGTTCTATAGGCTACTGATCAACCCTCTCATAATATAATTATTGGAAATAATTTTCAAAGATTATATTTGCCATGCACCCAAACCATAAATTAAATAATATTTACAATTAATGGTCACTCAGTTTCTATAGAAAAATTAAGTAAGGCTTACATTCATCAGAAAATTGAATTTACACACAGTTAGCGTGGTGAGAAGGTAATGTCTGCACAATGAGAAGTAGCACTGACAATCTCATTACTTGAGTTATCTATTAAAGAACAGATTATGGAACAACAAGAAAAATTATGCAAACAACTCTACTCTGATAATCCTTTAAAATTCTGGGATAAAGATAAAACATTCGCTAAAATCACTTTATTGAATCCAACACTATTATCCGAGTTAAACAAATGATGTATGCACACAAGGACATCAAAGAATTTAATAAACAAGTCAAAGAACTTTTGGATAAAGGATTAATTAGAAACAGCAAGAGTACTCACACCAGCCCCACTTTCATGGCAAGAAATAATGCAGAAGAAAAAAAGAAAAAACTAGAATGGTAATCAATTACAAAAAGTTTAACGATAATATTGTCTTTGATGGCTACTACATTCCTAACAAAACAGTCTTTCTCAACAGAATTCAAGGAGTCTCTTAGTTCTTGAAAATGGATTGCAAAAGCGAGTATTGGCAGATAAAAATGGATGAGGAAAGAATTCCTTTAACTGCATTTAGTGCCCCACAAAGATATTATGAGTGGATAGTAATGCCATTTGGTCTTAAAAATGCACCCCAAATATTCCAGAGAAGAATGGATAACATGTTCAGAGACATTAATCATTGTTGTTTAGTTTACATTGATGACATGCTTGTCTTTTCCAAAACCATAGAACAACACAAAGATGATGTCTTAGCCGTCACCAAAGATGCGTTGCTCATGGTATCGTACTTAGTAAAAACAAATGCATTTACGCTGACCAAGACATTGGGTTCTTAGGCATAGAGATAAAAGTTGGACAAATCATTCTACAAAAATATATTTTGAAAAAAATAGAAACTTTCCCTGAAAAATCGAAGATAGGAAACAACTAGAAAGATTTATGGGATATCTTATCTATAATTTAGATTTCATTAAGGATTTAGCTAAATTAAGAAAGCAATTGTAGCAGAAACTCAAGATAGAAGTAAATTGGATATGGACCACTAATGATACAAAGATTGTTCAAAGTTTCAAAAATATGTGTAAAAATCTTTCTGTTCTTAATTTGCCTCATGAAGGAGATGATTTAGTTCTTGAGACAGATGCCAGCAACGAACACTGGAGTGCAGTACTTAAAATCAAGGAATGAGAAAAACTCTACAAATATTGTAGTGGAAGTTTTAATAAGGCAGAATGCTACTATCCTACGATGGAAAAAGAAATCTTTACAGTCATAAGGAGAATTAAAAAGTTTTTAACTTTTTTAGCATCAAAACCTTTTCTTATTCGAGCTGATTGCAAATAAATACATAGTTTTGTGAAAAATAATTTTATAAAATATGAATACATGGCAATTATGGCTTAGGCAGTTTTTCTTCTCTATTGAATACATACACAGATCGAAGAACTCTCTGGCAGACAATTTAACTTGAAAACCCACCAATGGTGATCACCAAAGCAGACCTCCTACGAGAAAAGGAGGAAATCCTTAATGAAATGTCATTGCTACTAGAACGGGTTATGCCTTCTAGTAAAATCCTTATCGATAACCTAGAATTCCATATAAAAAGTAGATCACATTTTGGTCTACTATCTACAGCCTACCTAATAGCCCAAAGAGTTTCCCTTCTAGAGTTACAAGTTAATTACCTACGGTGTCCTTATGATATTCAAGAAAAAATAAGTTCTCATGTTCAAGAAAAATGGTTCAATGAGTAGGATGCAGCCTGCATCGACTTTTATTATCACTATTTCTATGACTAAGAGTCTTGGGGTACAACGATATATTTTTCTGGTAAATCTGGAGTTGGTGGTGTTAGTTTTCCAACACACTCGCTATCTCCAAATGACGCTGTCTTTAAAGTATGGGAATACGGGATGGTACTTTATTTTATAAAATTCCAAATCCAAAGGTCCCATCTTTCTCAAAATTAACAAAATTTCAAATACGCATGTTCAGAAGGATCCATTGGTTTCTTACATCTCCTGATGGTCCAATAAAAACTCTAGTACGAAGATGTCCAAATTTGGAAGTGTAAAATGCATTAATCGAATATGAAAGTGGAAGAGTTAAGCTGGCCCATTATCTTATTCAGATCGTTGATTACGACGATCTCAATGATCAACGACTGGAATGGATTTCTGAATGATCAATACATCTAGTTACTGATCCTGCTTTAGCAAGAACTATTGAATTTTTCAATATTTATCATTAATGTTGGGCATTTATTAAACAAGGAAAAACGTTAATACAGTGTGGGGACACTACTTTTACCTATGGTAATGAGTTTAAAGAGTACATGAAGATGGAAGGAGCAGTCTCAAATGATATCTATGGTTATCTATTTGATGTTGGAGCTGGAAAGTTCTTCTCGAAAAAAGAAAAAAAAATATCTTCTTGAGTTGTTTGAGAAATGGGATCCCAAGCATCTTCAATTAGATGAAGATTTTGATGATTATCTTAATAATGATGGTCTGAAAACCATATGTGGAGATGAAGGCATAGAGAATCTCAATAATGATGACTAGTCTTATCATCATAAAAAAGTTCTGAAAAGTGGCTGCCCCATTATTGTGCTATTTTGATAAGTGTCTGGTCTATAAAATAAAGTAGTGTACTGTAGCCATTAGTGTATACTGTAGCCATTAAGGCATCCTATGTACCCCAAATCCTCTATAAAAGGAGAAGTCGTATGCTGAAAAGGGACATAATCATTTGAGCATTCTTGAGCAAAAGAGCAATTGGGAATCTCCATTTCTCTATGAGCAAACATCTCTAATGATCTTAGCTTAAAATTCCTCTTTAAGCTTTCCATTGTAATATTTCTACTTTCAAGCTTTCAATAAAAGAAGTTTTCCTAATAGGGAACGTTATTCAATTGAACCTTATGTCTTAAATATTATAGTTTCTTGATTAAAATCTCACTATCCTTTAAAAATATAAAAAACTTGATTAGTGACTACGGTCCGAGGTAGAAAATGAAATGGATCTATGCTGTGCCTGATCTAAGGAAGGTAGGGTTGTGATTAGCAATATCTATAAACTGGAAGATAGAGGAACGCCAGGGTCCAGCGCCGACTACATTCAGGTAATGGTCAAAACTCTTTAATTAAGTTTTGATTATTTTGCTAAGCATGGTAGGCCGTTAATCACAGAAAATATAATATTTATGATATAAGTAGTAGATTATGATCACTAGTACCAATAACGTCATTATAAGAAATCTGAACAAAAATATAAGTTTAGCTTTATTAAAAAGTACCCAAAAATTGAGTATTTGCGTGTTAAATCTCATTTTGGGCAAAAATTGCAAATTCAAAAAGTTTAGAGACTAAGTTGCAAAGAAAAATTTCGGCCAGTAACTATTTCGTAAAAATATTGTCCCCCTATTAATAAGTTTACCTAAAGTAGTAGGTACTTGAAAATATATTCTAAAAACATTGACCCCTAAACATTGTTTCCATAGATGATGGGTACCCTAGGGTCATAAATTGATGAAAATAGGAGGAAAAGGAAGAAGAAAGCCTTAGATGTAAAAATCACCAAATGAAAGGCTATCTCATAAGTTATACGTAATTGCAAGAGAGGGGGTCGGATGGTTGAAACCAAGTCACGAAAAAAATTTGAATGTCCAATCAACTACTACGTCGCCCGAAAGCCTAAAAGTCGACAGTGGAACACAAACCACTTAATATCAGGAAGTAATAGCAAAGGAAAAGAAAGGGCCCGATAGATTATAACATGATGCAGTAGAAGATGGACCCGTCCTGTCCTTACCTGCACGGACACATACAAGTTGCAGCAACAGGAAAAACAGAAACCAAAAGCAAAAAAAGAACAAAAGAAGAGGCCATTTGTATAGGCAAGGCATGTCTAGGTTCCTAAGGAGAGCGGGCCACTAGTTTTTCATGTATAGTGTGTTTGGTTGGGTTGAAAATTATTTTCTTAGAAAATAATTTTTCATGTAAAGTGATTTGCAGCTTATATTTTCAGTTGTTTGGTAAAAAGAAAAATAAACTTTCTAGATAATGAGTTTGATCAACAAAAAATGAACAAAAAACTAAAAATGATTTTCCTTAATCTTTAAAACATATGTCAAGGAAATTGACACCGAATAGAGAACGAGTACGAGGTCATGTGAGAGCCTAGAAAATGTAAATCAATTTACGCTCTATTCAAAGTGAGAATTTTTTCCTTTACTCAAGGGAAAATAATTTTCCCTTGAAAACAAAATTCTCCTCCGTATTGTACCAAACACCGTTAAATGAGAAAATCATTTTTCAGAAAATTAATTTTCACACCTACCGAACACACCCGTAGTGATTGAAATATAAAAGAAATTTGCCACTTATAGACCATGTCCAGCCCAAATTGAAACGTCAAAACTGTAGCTATCATACCTTTACCATACTTTAGGCCCAATTTCAAAACGTAATTGTCGCGTAGGTCCAAAATTCAACATATTTTTTTCTCTTGGAATAATTATTTTAATTCCTTTTACTAAAGTTTTCAACAGAATATGAATCCAGAACCAATTCAAATATAATTGTCAGTTTGACAAAAGGTTCGCTAGGTTTGCACAAGGTCCAATTTTAGAATGCTAAATTAGTGAAAAGTCTACTAGACCTGCAAAAGGAAAATTTTCACAACTACTAGACCCGCAAAGGTTCAATAGCTCAATGAAAAGTCAAATTCCAGAACCATTAGACCGGCAAATGGTCCAATCTCAGAACTGCTAGACCAACAAAAGGTCAACATCATTGCTAGACATGCAAGGTTTAACATCAGCACTAGATTCCCAAAAGGGTTAAATCAGAAATTGGACTTCTCAATAATAGTTAATCAGGTGAGCATAAATGTTGTTTACTTTGACCTCCACCTCGCAATAGCTCTATCAAAGTAGAGGCGAACGGTAGACACCTGAAAATGATGTATTCGTTTTTTTTTTTAAATGTCCGATTGATGAAATCGAAACCTATGTCCCCACATGTATATTCAGAGGCCTCCTAGGAATAAGCCTTTAATTAGCTCGTAAAAATCTAGACTTTAACCATGCAAAGGATGATAGGTCCTGCCCAACTCTAACATCCAATTGAAAACATGACCCAGTTCTGATAGCAGGTCCAGCCATGAGTTGTTCTGGGTTCCTTAGTGGACCCGAATTGAGCTAGGTTGGGTTCCTAGCTTACGTTTCATGTAACACCTTGAATTCCTAATTCCTTTCTTCATTACTAATATTAACCTACGTGACAGCGGCAAAACCTAAGTGGGGTGTTACCGTCGTATTTCCTTCTTAGAAATATCAGGCTGAGTATCAATTAAAACTCTGGTGCAATAATATCCTCAAATCAAAGCATCAGTCTGAGTCTTATAATAATATAATAAAGTCCAACCTGAATCACAATCCTTAAAACAAGTCTAAATATAAACTAATTGAACACTACTAAATTTGATTTTCTGGCTTTGCACTAATTCGAGTTCCCATCTCCATGCTCGTGCACTTCACCTAAAAACAAAATATTTTATAAAAATGAGATAAACTCAACAACAACCACCCCTAATAGTTAAAACAGGCATACGAATTCACTTCAAACCATTTTGGGGGTGGGGGATACAACATACCACATTTATACATTTTCAGTATAAGCATACAGTTATACAAGTCGCTTTTATAAATTTTCAGGTTCTAAGGGTGAGAGACCCTATTTGGTCTCATGGCCTGTGCTTGGATTTAATACAGTTGCCTAACCTTAACCTGGCATACCATCACCTGGATGGTTACCGCTTAGCCATACCCTGGCCCACTGTCAGTATGGACGATTACTGCTTAACCATAGCCTGGCCTACTGCCCACATGGACAGTTACCGCTAACCTGGCCTACATCCACATGACCGCTCACATGCATGCACTTTTCTCGGGGAAAGCTAATGGCCTTCAGTAATATCAACATGGCTCACAGTCTCACTCACAAAGCCATTTATTTATACATTCATACTTGCTCTAAAATTTCAAATCAACATGCACATTCCAATCTTACCCAGTTTGATCGCCAAAACATTTCCATAACATATATATTTTTCTTTACAAACACAATTAGTCCAACTGCCCAACCACACACTGATATAGCGAGATAACTCAGTGCAAGCTACACAACTATTTCATTCCACGTTCAACCAGTAAAATCCATAATTGTACATATAACAAAGACTTTCAAAGGCAGCCCTTACCATTCTCGTGAAACACATTTTTCAAACAACTTTGAGGAAGGGTTAGGGCATGATTGTTACCTAGAATTCCATAAAATTACCGGCTTGCTTTCCTGATTGGGCCTAATAATCAGCACCTGGACCAAAACAGCGTTCGCACTTAGTCCACATCTTGTGAACCACATCTACTGCCATCCCTCGCTGAAAATAATTTTTCTTCAATTTTTAGACACTCTTAGGAATTTCCAAACGTTGTTATTCTAGTGTCCAGTGCAGGAAAGAATTTAGGTCCGACTTCTAGAAGCCACAAATGGAGCTCACAATGTCAAAAGTCAAAGGTTTTACCCATTCTAGAAAGGCCAACTCATCCCCTATGAGTTCTATTATTTAATGTTTATTTCAAATTTGCCAACTAATAGGTCAAAAACCTCAAGACAAAATCCCTATCACTGACTATCTAGATTTGGATAACCTCCATTTACTGGCCCATGGCTTGCTCAATTAATATTCAATTCTAACGATTTAAAAGCCGGGACATTTTGGCCTATGTACCATAAAAGTTTTGAGATTTTTGGATCAGTACAACACCCTGGACAAATTTTAAAATCAAGGTAGATTCTATCCCCAACCAGTGACATTCTACCGAAAACCTTAACCCTAAAGTATGCCCCCTTTTTGGTCATGTTTTTAAATACAACCAATCAACAATTGCCTATATCGATTCTAACAATCCCATGCCCTTGACTACTGCAAACCAGACCAAGGTTTTGAATGTTAACCAAAATGAATATCAAAATACGACCAATTTGCTCACCTTGATTAGATTTTGGGAGAAAAGCGATTGAATCGACATACCCTTGAGAATTGAAACCTGAAAAATTGTAAACTTCTATCA
>NCQV01024688.1:11000-22895 GCA_002740545.1 Lophocereus schottii | reverse complement strand
CCCCCAACTTCCATTACTCCCATTATACCTATTTCAACTAAAATTCAGTGATGGTGGTGCTGAGGGTGGGCCTTCCGAGCCGTCTTTTGAGCCTATGACACTTTGTCAAAATGCTAGCCAAGCTAAGATAAGCACACTTTCTCCAGATATCTCAAACCCGGAGGCGAACGTATCTATCGATGATGAGGATGATATGGACATATTTCTCAATTTAGAAGGACATGAGAACCCTCAACACTCCTCTAACTCTTCAAAGAAGCGAAGGTTTAAGGAGGGCGAAGAGCTCTCTTCCTCCTACACTTATCTGTGATTATGTTCCTGGAGTTTTTTTTGGGTTTCCATGACTGGGAGGATGGTTTTTTTGTTCCTTTCAGACAACATGTAATGCTAGTGTCATCATCTTAAAGCACTGTCTGTGTAACTTTTTGATGGTCCTAGGTTGGGAACTGGGTTTTTTGTATATTGGCCTATCATGGCTAAGTTTTTTTGGATATGTAACCTCTTTTGCTGATTGTATATTTAACCTGGAATGGGTTGGGCATAGAGGTTGTTTTGGAATATACATGCTAGCCCCTGTCACTCTTGACATTTAGCGGTCCTTCTTTACTATTCAGTTTTCATTTTGCTGCTTCTTAAAGTCTCTGGTTCTGTGATTTGGCCTATATATTGGGAACATTGTCTCTTTTGAATCAAATGATAGTACTCAGTATTCTAGTGCTTGTGTACTTTCACTTACGTATGCATTTTGATGCTTTGTGCTTCATGTTAGTAATCAGGGGGCCCTATCCCCAATCTTTTCCACCCTTATACCGTTCTCAATTTCGTGACCCTCTTGGCGTGTATTTCCTTTGGTTACACTCAATCTTGCTACGTAGTGTTGCATTTGATCTATGGTGGTTTTTTTCCCTATTTAGATCCAGGAAAAAGGTCACTGTCGTATGTGTTTTTCCATGCTGGTTCTATTGTCTAGAAACAAGTGTAGTTTTTATTACTCTTTTGGCTTCTATTTGGATTCACTTTCTCCTCAAAAAGTTTGCTACTACCCAGGCTTCCTGGTTTGGATAAATAACAGGTATCTTTGTTCAGAAAAGACCCACGGTAGGAGTCCCCTCCACTATGGCATTTGTTATTGTGGTGCTCAATGGTGGAAGAAGGATTCTCAAGATAAAGTGGGTATGATTCATGAAGGGCATTAATGCTACTATTATTGTTTGAACATGTCTATGATGATCCAGTTAGGTTGGAGCCCTTCTTTGTATCTTTTTTTGGGTGTTAAGGAAAGTCACAGGTTGGTGATTGGCAACTCTACCTGGTGGCCATATCAGATAGTTTGTGAGGTATGTATATGGTGTCCAATGAAGATCTGTGATGGTCTGAGGCGGGGTTTGCATATATGTTCGCTTATGCCATCTGCATGTTTGCTCAAAATGATGTGTGACAGGGTTAGGATGCTCCTCCCTTGTGGCTGTGCCCGTTAGCGGGAAATTAATTCTCGGACCAATGTTGGCGCGTTACAAGAATCGAGCTCCTCCTCGTGTTACCGTTCGCACAGGTCCATGATGATTCAGTTTTACCTGAAACCTGCATCTTATTATTTTCCTTGCACTTTGATTGGACATCTTTGGCTTAAGTATGTCCCATTTTTTTTGAGACATACTACATGCTCTTTCTATGTAGTTGGAAACACAGATTGGCCGTTGAAATTGCAGGTGTATCATGAACAGGGAACTGTTTGCATTGCAGATTTGAAGGTGGGAATACTGTTCTCTCTTCCGAGAGCACCGGCTCACCTCCGTCTTGGGAATTCTATACGCTGTTTGGGTTTAACTGACTCGACTAGACAGTGGGGTGTTAAGCTCTTAATATTACTTATTTCGTATAGACTCTGGTTTGTTTTCAAAAACATCATGATATGAAAGTATTTGCATGGAATTGTTCAAGGTATTAAAAAACGTCAAACTAGGGAAGAAATACGATGTATTGTACGATCTCATAAACCTGATATAATCTTTCTTACTGAACGACTGATATCCAAGTTTGGCTTCGATCATTATGATTATGTTAACCCTGCAAATCATTCGGTGGGTATGTGGGTGGCTCATATTATGATTAAGCAACATCAGTTTATTCATATGTTCATTCTAGATACCAAACTACAAAAATGTGTTACTATTTCCAGCATCTATGGTCCGATAAAAAATGCTGAAAAATCGGCTTTTTGGAATCATCTCTCACAGCTCAATTCTGTAATCGATACACTCTGGTGCACTATAGGTGACTTCAAGGAATTATAAAGTAATATGGATAAAAAAAAAGGGGGGAGCTAAAAAAAGGGGAGCTCCAATCTCTTATTCGCAATGCCAAAGGCTCCCGACTTTTCTACATACAATTGAAGCAGCTAGTCTTCCTATTTTAGGCCGATCATACACTTGGAAATCACGAATTCAGGGCCAACTCTTTTATGAAAAATTAGACCGAGTGATTGACCGACAAGATTGGGCTAATCTGTACTCTGCTGCCTCTCTTACTCATCGGCCATTTTCATGCTCTGATCACTGTTTCATTCTCCGCAACACGCAAGGCTCAAAATTCAGCCAAAAACAACCTACGTTTCGGTTCCAGCTAGATTGGATTCAACATGAACAAGTAAACCGTATAATTCACCAGCAGTGGCAATCCCCTGTTCGTGGTTCGCCAATGTTCCATATTGCTCATCAGCTTAAGCATATCAAAACTAAGCTCAAACTCTAGAAAGTCACCTCTGGAACCAACTACAAAAACCAGACTGCGAAAAATACAGAAAAACTACGCTATGTGAAAAACCGTCTTATTGATAATGCTGATAGTCCACGTCTTAATCATTGGCATCAGAGGCTAATCAAACAAAGGGAAAAATTAATGCTCTTTCATCAACGGTTTTGGGGTCACGTAGCTAGAAAGCACTGGTTAACTGATGGTGATCGAAATTCTCGATTTTTCCATCAGACGGTGTAAGGCATGTCGCAGTATCTACAAATTAAATAACCTAAATACCCTTGTAATTATATGCCAAGAACTGTAGATAGGCAAGTAGGGTCGATCCCACAAGGAAATAGATTTAAATTACAAAGCAATGAACTCTCAAAAAAAAAAAAAACCGCAAATTACTGACTCACAAACTCAATTAATTAACATGCCTAACATTTGAATAAAATTCTGAAAATTTAATACAGTATGTGTAAAAATATATCAAATTGAATTCTAAAATGTTAGATTTTTCTACCACATATTTCACCCGCAAACAATTTTTAACTGAAAATAGAAGAAAACTCACAACAAACTCGAAACCGATTCAATAAATTCTATAAAAACTTCCGTGACTCACTAAAATTGTAATTAACTACCAGTAAAAATATTGAGTTAAAAATAAATTTCTAACTAAGTAAAATAATAAAAATAATACACAAAAATCTGCTGAAAATAAAATAATCAGAATAAAACAAAAAAAAACCTAAACTAAAGACTACTAAGATTTAACTCTATGACTCAAACAATCACCCAAAAAAAAAAAAACAATCTGGGGGTGTAATTGGATAAAATATTCAAATCTCTAACTAAACAATATAATTAAATTATTGAGCGCCTAAATTATAAACTAAAATTTTCGCAGAATAAAAGAAACAAGTATCACTCGATGAGAGAATTGCTTAACTTTAATATATATTTTACCATGTTCCGTTATTTAATCATTGATATAAATATTATATTTACTGAATATTTAAACTGTAGGTTAAGAATGTCTGTAATCCCTATTTTTCCTTACTGTTTAATACACCATAAAATGTCTTATGATGAATTCTATTAAGTCATTTAACTTATTACTCTACAGTATAACAAATTACAGACTCAATGCATTAGGAGTTAGGAAAACTTCATCTAACCTAAACCATTAAATCCTCTACAATAAATTCATGGAATTTAGACCTAAGTTGATTCTTTCAACCTTAATAGTCAAAAGTTGTTACTAGTTAATACTATTTAAATGTTAAAATTATTTAGGTGGTCAAACAAAAACAATTCAATATTTAACGTTAAACAATTATTCCAAACCAACTTAGATTATTCACATAAACATAATATAAAAATTTAAGCACATAAAACTTATCTCAAAAAGAATAACTTCACATTGTAAACTATAACATTAGGTCAAGCAAAATACTAAACTAACCTAACATAGTAATACTAAAAAAAATGTCTTTAATACAGAGCAACAAAATGAAAAAAAGAAAACAGAGTGAAATAAACGAAATAGACCAACACCAAAAATGAAGAAGTTGATGAAAAATGGTGATGATAATCTTCGGGTGAAAGCCATGAGATGCCTGCTTCTGAGATGTGTGTGAAGATGATGGATTCTGATGATGGTGCCTTTCGATGATGGTATGGTATGATGATAATGGGGTTTGAGATGTGGGTTAGCGATAATGGTGAGATGCTGTGAGGGTTTTGACAGCTTTCTGGTTAGTGATGATGAAGAATATGACGATGATGGTTTCAATGATATCTGAGGATGATGAAGATGGATTATATATATTTAATAAAGGGGAGGCGTCCCTGTCTTCTGATGGTGATGTGGTTACCTCTCCTGAATGATGTTGGTGATATGTGATATAGGGTAGGTCCAAATAATGGGGTTGCTGTGAGATTTTTTGGGGTGGGGTTGTTTTTGGGTTAGGTATGGAGTTGGGCTTGATTATCGGTGACGATGATGATAATATGTGATGATCCGTGAATGTCGGATGGTTAGCAAGATATGGGATAGACATGGGGAAGAAGAAGGAGAAAATCAAGGGAGGTGAGACCCGCGGCTGAGGTTTTGAAATTTTTTTTTTTTTTGGGGTTAATGATAAAAGGGCTCAGCCTTAAATCCTCTTGGCCAATCTCCATTTTCGGCATTACTTCATCTTTTTCCCGCAACTTGCCCGAATTATTAATTGCCTTAGAATGAGGCATTCTTAATAATTCACCCCTTGATCCATTTAACCTGAAAAATAAGGAAGAAAAACATAGTGAGTAGCACATTAATATCAAATTAAAAATTGGCCCAATATTAATATTTTAGCCCTCAATTAAAATTACAACTTAAATAAGGTCCAATAACCCATGTTTTTATTTTTATCATTATTTTTCCTTAAATATGCAAATGCAAGTAAATATGCAATTATATGCCACACATAATAAAAATATCTAAGTAAATAAGGATAAAATAAATATGGAAATAAAGTTCTAACAAATACTCCACACTTAGACTTTTGTCGCTCTCGACAAATTTATTAACCTAAACTAAGAAAAAAAAATTCACCCACTTTTGTTGCACTAAGCACATACAACAAGCCCTTTAAACCTCTGAGTGGCCTACGGTAGGACGAGTATAGATCTCATGCGGGTTTCTAGCAAGTATACCCACAAAACCATGCAATGCAATGTAAGAATCCTAATAAATGGAAAAATAAAATAAAAAAATGATTATGCTATACTAAAAAGAATTTATTGAATCAATTTAAAACTAAAATTTTAATTCACTTGACTCATATGCATACCCCTTATTCCCCTTTTTGACATCATCATAAAAGAACAAAAATGTTACAGATTGGCAACTCAGATAGGACTTGGACAAATTTAAGGATATTCACACCCAGCGCTACTTGGCATCGGGTACAAAGCAATCAAATAGGTCCAATTAGACTCAGCAAGAATGTAATAATATGAGCCATCTAGAGTCTTTCTACCATCTAGACTTTTCACTTAGGTCCAACATAGCTAATCACAATAATACTATAAAAAAAAAATAATTGAAACATGAGATATGGGCTTAGGCTTAGAAAGAAATGGCTTTGGGTTTATGTGTTTAGTCCCTTTTGTGGAAATGTTAACATATGAGAATAAGAGTTGGTGCTTCTGACATAAATATGGATACATATTATTGAAATCCTCACTAACCATAAAAATTTCTCATAAAAGATGAATAATGAAAATATATAACCCAAATAATATCCCACCGAAAATAGTGTTTAGCAATAGATACTTCAAAATTTGGGGAAAAAGGATACAAAGATATGCTTTATGGCTCTTTTTATAAATATTCTTCTTCTTTTTCCTTTTTCTCTCCCTTCTTTTTTTTTGGGGGGGGGTGTGTGTGGAGCCATACGCGAAAAGAATAAAATCCCTATAACAATCCATTTCTCCCATTTAAATCACTCTCATGATATGCATCAAGTCAATGAGCCAGTGTCAAAATAATTGGGTATAAAGAACATGATATCCAATAGGAAAAATGGTAGGATAATGTAAGTTTGATAGGGAAAGCCAGAGGGCATACACATGTCGGGATCAAAATCTCATGTTAATCATTCATTACAGTATTGTCAGAATTCAATTATAGACTATCAAGTTTAAAGTTAGAGGAAAATAAAGATCATATTATTACACTAATCGCAATGTTCCTCTTTCCTACAAGGCTGGGTATCTATGCGTTTTACTACACAAGAGTTGGGTTTAGACTCTTTACATTTGTGTTCCATCTCTTCTTTGTCGCACAATCCTTAAATAAATGCCCTTTCAGATTCAGTTATTAGGTAAATTGAGAGTATGCATAGAAAATAAATGGTGATTACCCTAGTTTTATTTTGATTTCATGCAATTTTAAAAAAAATGTGTAAAATAAAAATAAATGCAATGCAGGAGCTAACATTCTAATGACATACAATATCTAAGGTAGTAAGGTTTCCCTCCCCTACACTTAAATTTTGCATAGTCCACAATGCAAACAAAACAAAACAAAATAAATAAATAAATATGAAATGTGATGAAGTAAAAGAGAAACTCCCTGAAAAGTGACTTGAGTTGCCTCCTAAGTAGCGCCTTTGTTTCTTGTCATTGGCTCAACCTCTTTTCCGGTCATGGATCTTCCAAATAAATATCAATAACTTTGCAAACAACTCCTTCATAAAAATGTTTCAACCTGTGACCATTCACCTTAAAAATCTTATTAGTATCAAGACACCTAATTTCTACCGCCTCATGAGGATGGACATGAGTGACTTCAAAAAGGCCTAGCCACCTAGATCTAAGTTTACCAGGAAATAGTTTTAATTTTGAATGAAATAACAAAACTTTTTCTCCTACATAAAAGTCTTTCCTAACCAACTTAGCAGCATGAAATGTCTTAAACTTGCCCTTATAAATGACTGAATTATTATAGGCTTCTAACCTTATTTCCTCTAACTCTTGCAATTGTAATTTCCTCCCCTTTCCTACTTCTATATAATCCATATTACACTTTTTCACAACCCAAAAGGATTTATGTTCTAATTCTACAGGCAAGTGACATGCTTTTCCAAAGATCATCCTACATGGTAACATCCCAATTGGAGTTTTATATGCGGTCCTAATAACCCAAAGTGCATCATCTAATCTATCACTCCAATCTTTCCTGTCAGGTCTAACAATTTTTTCTAGAACTCCTTTTATTTCTTTATTCATGCTTTCAGCTTGACCATTAGTTTGTGGGTGATAGCCAGTCGAAACCTTATGCGCAATATGAAACTTATCTAGTAGACCACTCAAAATTTTATTACAAAAGTAAGTTCCCCTATCACTAGTGATGGCTTTAGGCATCCCATACCTATTGAAAATGTTTTTCTTAACATGCTTAACCATAGTCTTAGTATTATCAGTTTTGGTAGGAATAGCCTCTACCCACTTTGATAAATAATCCACACAAACTAGAATATATTTGTTACCATAGGAAGGGGAAAATGGGCCCATAAAATCAATGCTCCATACATTAAAAATGTCACACACAAATATATTATATAAGGGCATTTGATTCCTATCACTTAAATTTTCAGTTCTTTGGCACATGTCACATCTTTTGCAGAATTCAAAACAATCTTTGTGAATTGTGGGCCAAAAAAAACCACATTCTAAGACTTCATGTGCATGCGTTTAGGACCAAAGTAACCTTCTCCCTCTCGGGAGTGACAAAACTCCAAAATAGATAAAATTTCAAAATCATCAACACATCTTCTAATTACTTAGTCACTATAAAAATGTCATAAATATGGTTCATCCTATACATAAAATCTAGCTTGTGATTTAATTCTATCTTTAGCATGCTTAGGCATATTAGTAGAAAAGGTTTTGGCAACTAAATAATTAACAATGTCCACATACCAAGGAAAAGTTTCAGTAACAGCATATAAATGTTCATCAGGAAATTAATCATTAGAATCCTTACTAATTTCTCCAATTGGAATTCTACTCAGATGGTCAGCTACATGGTGATCTAGGCCATTCCTATCCTTAATTTCTAAATCAAACTCTTGCAAGAGTAAAATTCATCTAATTAGTTTAGGTTTAGCCTCTTTCTTTTTCATTAAATATTTTAAAGCAATATGATCAGAATATGCAGTGATCTTAGTACCGAGCAAATAAGATCTAAATTTTTCCAATGCAAACACAATAGCATACAATTCTTTCTCAGTAACGGTATAATTGCATTGTGCAGCATCTAATGTCTTACTGGAGCAGCCCCTACTGCTTTATCAGATGCATCACATAAAAGTTCAGAAGGAAGGGCCTAATTAGGTGCTTGAACAATAGGAGGCAAAATCAAACACTTCTTTAATTCATCAAAAGCATGCTTGCAGTCATCATTAAAAACAAACTCAACACCCTTAGCAAGCAAAGCACATAACGGAGAAGCAATTTTTGAGAAGTTCTTAATGAATCGTCTATAAAACCCTACATGTCCCAAAAATGATCTAATATCTTTTACACTAGATGGGCAAGGCAAAGACTGAATTACTTGTACCTTAGCTTTATCAACTTTTAAACCTTTCTTTGAAACGATATGCCCTAGTACCACTCCATGATCAACCCTAAAATGATATTTTTCAAAGTTCAAAATTAGATTTGTTTTAATGCAACACCTAAGAATTAATGTCAAATTATGCAAACTTTGATCAAAAGAGTCGCCACGTACAATAAAATCATCCATAAACACTTCCATAATCTTATCCATGATGTTAGGGAAGAAACAGAGTTTTAATATTTATAAACTCCAAGTGCAAGGTGTATCATTGAGTACTTGAGGTGTCGTCTGCAGGGAATTATGTTTCCAACTACCAGGGCTAGTTAAAGCGTCTCGAGGTAGGCAAAATCAAAGAAAAAGAGGGTAAACTAAACTACGCTAACAAACACAGAAAAAGCGAGTTTGAGTTATGATTTGACCAATGGACGACCTAACTAATTGAGACGAGTCCCAACCTACAAAAACTACATCATGAACGAGAGATGGTTGGTTGCATCTAGACCTGTCAATTCGGACAGGCGGGTTAAATACGGGTCAGGTATATTCGGGTTCGGGTAAAATACGGGTCGGGTGTATTTCGGGTTCGGGTAAAATGCGGGTTGGGTGTATTTCGGTTTTACGGGTTTCGGATCAACTCAATGGGTTTAGAGCGTCTTTTCTGTAAGTTATTTTTCTTTTTTTAAAATCAAAAATTTTACATATTTATTACTCAAAATTGTCATTATTTAATGAAAATGCATAATAATTGTAATTTCTTAAAAAAAATTAAAATATTCAAACATTTTATTATAATATATGAACATTTTGTATGGGCAGGTAAAGAATTAAACCCCACTTGATTTTAAGTAGATCGACCTGTACATTGAAAGAAGGTTAATAGTGGGTCGACCATTTATTGGGCAATCCGTCTAGAGCATTTTAATGGGTTGTAGAATAACCTATTTAATGATCTAATATTTTTAATAACTAACCTACCAATATCCAATCAAGTAAAACTTTATTAATAGACTGACCCCAATACGAATACGACTAGTCGTTTTTCTACCGTGAGTATCATAGTTCAAGACTAGTCAGAATGAAAATCAAATAAAATTAAATAAAAGAACTACAAGATATTATCTTGTAGTTATAACATCAAAAATTTAAATTATTACAAACTATATAATGGTATCACTTTCACATCTTTAATGCTTGTGTTCTTTTAAATTAAATTTTTAAAAAAGATTAGATAGTTACTCCATGCAATTTTATACCTATTTTTAACGTTTTGTCATTTAAAAGTTGTGTACAGTTTTCTTTTCAGAGAATGGAGAAGAAAAAATAAGGTTATTATTGTTTAATTTGTAAATAAATGCAATAGTTATATAATGTCTTTTTAAAATACTCAATAAAAATGACTAACCATTATTGTTAAAAGAGATAAATTAAAGAAAAATAAAGAACTAAGGATATAATGTTTGGGTCAAGAGGGTGGGTTCGAATTCAGATCAGGTTTGACCCACTAATTTGCGAGTTTTTCGGGTTCGGTTTATTTCGGGTTCGGTTCAAGAAAATCGTGTTCAAAAGCCAAAATTTTCGAAAGGTTCGGGTCAGGTTTTCGGGTCGGGTCAATTTTTGATAGGTCTAGTTGCATCATTAAAATCACCCAAGCTCTCTCTCAAGGGTCATGAGCTAGTCTAATTGTTCTAACCTCCTATTTTCATATGATTAGTTCAATTAAACTACATGATTAGCAACACCCGGATCTAACTTGATCCGGGTACTATTTTTATGTCCCAAACTCGACTATTCTCTCTTCCACGCTAGCTAATTAACCTCACCACTCAGTATAAGTCAATCGTCCAAAAATATGGATGAAACCTCTCTCAAGTATTTCATCGAACACTTGACGGGCGTGAGAGAAAACTCTATGTTCTAGGCATAGATTGAGCATGGTTAGACCAAATATATGACTAATTAGCCATCAGAAGGCTAATCACAATCCAAGCCAACACAGTCTATCAACTAAACATCACAAACACATGAAAACCTAAACTGACAAACAAGAACATGAACATGAACAAGAGAACAAAAAGAATGTAATAAATCAAATCTAAACAACTAAACCAGCATGAATTAACCATGAAAACTAAACATTGAAACTAACAAAACAAATACAAGAATTAAACTAACAAAATCAAAACAAGAACAAGATATGAAATAGAGAGAGAAAAGGAAAGAAAACTTAGTCTTGAATTGATAGAAGGAACTTGAAATCCAAAGGTTGAATCCAAGATTACAATCTTTAATCCTAAACTAATCCTCCTATAGAGATTTTATTTGCTAAAACCTAACCTAAACTACTTTAGAAATCACCAGAGAGAAGTCCCAAGCAAACCCCCGTGCGACCCCCTCGAAAACTAGCCGAAGAGGCCTTTTATTGCGGAAGCAGGCCCCGACGCACGGCCGTGCGCCACCACGCATGGTGAGACGCACGGCCGTGAGCCTGGCCGTGCGTGGCTTTGGCCACCAGTGCACGGTCGTGCCTTCCTACAGGTTGGCCGTGCGCTGTTTTTCTCTGCTTCCTTTTGCTCTCGGGGCTTGTCGGACCTCTATTCCACCTCGAAATGCATCCCAAATGCCTCATTCCTTATTGAAATTGATGAGTTTCTCGTCTCTTTGGCAAAACTCCTAGAAAACAACTAAACCAACCAAATAAGTGCATTATGAACCGAAAAGGGCAAATTTGACCGTTTCTCCTTAAGATTCGACATAAAAACCATGAGAGAAGTGGGTCAAATAGGGGGTAAAATGACGTCAATATGTGCAACAGATGAAATTAGAAAATATGGACATCATACAACGTTGAAAAGTCACAGGTGCATTACAAAGGCCAAAAGGCATGCGTTTAAACACATAAGTACCAAAAGCGCAAGTGAATGTGGTCTTATCTTGGTCCTCTGGAGCTATGGGTACTTGTAAGTAACTCGAATACCCATCTAGGAAGCTATAGTAAGAATGACCCGCCACCTTTTCTAACATTTGATCCATAAAAGGTAAGG
>NCQV01024623.1:23643-43335 GCA_002740545.1 Lophocereus schottii | reverse complement strand
AAGTAGCCAGTTAATGGGTTATGTCAGCGATTTGTCCTACCTGTCAACAGTGCATTATAGCATAAATTAATGAAGATGAAGGACCTTCAACCAGAGCTTTTAAGATGGTATCTTCGATTGAAGAAGTTTGATTTTGTAGTCCTTGATAAAGCTAATATCCACACACTTACTGATCCTGGCCAAGCATAGAAATAGAGTCAAGCTATCGACCTTAAACGAGTGCTTCTTGGGAGGTAACCCAAGCGTTTTCTTTTCTTAGCTTTGATTTTCATTATATTTTGTAGTATTCTTAGGAAAAAAACAAAAAAATATGTAAAAGAGAAACAAAAAAGAGAGAGAGAGAGAGAGAGAAAAGATAAGGATAGAATAAAGAGACAAAAAGAGGGAAAAAATCCTCTGATAGTGATCTTTGTAGACTAAGTAGACTTCTTTGGTTTAGTTTGATCCTTTGATTCGTCCAAATTGTGCATAAAAATGTTTGAGAATGAATTTATGAAATGAGCTTCATGTTTTCTCCATATGTAGAGTGCGAGTTGATTACACTATGACTCTTTACATGAGTTTTGGCATTTGTTTACTAATGAACTAGTTATGACATTGGTAGATGTCTCATGAGGTTTTGAGCTTTTAGAGACTGTTTATCAATTTAGTCTCATGTTTCTTTCATGTGTGACTCTTCCCTGACATCATTTCTCTTGAACTTACTTTGATTCTCATTCAAGAGCATATTTTGCATATGCATTTAGCCAATATGATTGAGGCATTTCTTTGATTTGTTAAACCAAATGGCCAAATAGCCACCTTTGTTGCGTATTATATCACTTGCTAGCCCCTTTGAGCCTATATTTGCTTTTCTTGAATTAAACCTCCTATTATAACCTACGGCCAAATGATTATCTCACCCTTAAGCCAAGACTAGAGGAGCATTTTATTCTTTTGCATCAGGTTTGATTAGGACTAATGAGGTGTATTGAGATCTTTTAGTGGATTTTGATTGTTTGGTAAAGGGATGTGTGATCTTGATTGATAAAAGGAAATTCACTGTCTTTTTATGCAAAATTCCGAGAAGAGTTGAGATTCAAAGCTTTGTATGAATTTTCCTTGGCTAGCTCCTTTGAAACCAAAACAATAACAAAAACCACGAACAAAATCAATATATAAGAAAAAAATCAAAGAGTGTTAGCCTTGTTGGGATTGTAAGATCGTTATGACTTTCAACTCTTTGTCTTTTCAAATTGGGGATGTATTTTGTTGATTTGCATTGGTTTAGAGATAATGTTGTATGATGCATTGGAACTATTTAGCCCTTAGTCTATGGCTATTAGCTCCACATTTCTAAAACATTTGTTCCCCTTTTACGTTTACCCATGGCCCCATTACAACCTTATGAAAGTCCTCATGATTGTACAGTATTCTAGTGATGGCAAATTTGAGAATCTTATTAAGCTTATAGAAGATATGAGTCTATGGAATGAGAATTGAGGAACCTTTCTATATATATTCAAATGCATGAGTGATGAGTGCCACATAACTATAGTGACGTTCTACCAGTATTGCTAGCTCTATTTGTTTTATATGTTGAATGATTGTATTTCATGATTTGGGGGGATTGATTCAAATTTGACATTATGGTCTATCGAGTGGTTTTCGAAAATTTCATTCTCTAGTCTGTTTGTCACTGATTTTTCCATCTTTTTGGGCTACCTTTGGATCAACTTTGCCATGGGGATGTTACCTATGTCTATCCTGAGGAGGTTGTGCATATTTTTGGGTTTTAGCATTGCTTAGGGATAAGCAACAGTTTAAGCATGGGGGAGTTTGATAATTGCCTATTGTATACATCATTTTATGGCCATTTTGCTGCATTTTTAGGAGAATTATGTGCTTTAAGTTATCATTTATACTCTTATTCTCGATTTATGCTTGGGTATGGTTGTTTGATTATGTTTGCAGGAATTTGGACCATTTTCACCCAACATTTGACCCTCCTTTGAGCATATTTTGACCCCCCACGGATACCCATGAGGTGTTATGCCCGTGGAGCAAGATAAGAACAGAAATATAGTTCTAGCCAAGACCACAGTCAGCCCGTGGTGCCTGCCATAGACCTTGGTGAACTGTGTCACTGTGGCTTCTTCGTTTTCCCCTTGGCCGTGTGGCTGAGAATTCTGATTTTCTTCTATATGTATGCGTCCCTCAACAATAGAAGGAGGGGAAAAAAAAGAAAAGAATAGGATTATTTTTAGTTGATTTTCTTTCAAAAACTCTTTTTAGTTAGAATTTTTAATTTGTGTTTGTAAGTGAGAAATTCTAAGTGTGGAGATCAGTTTGGCTTATGGTTTGAAGACTTGGTTGAAGACTGCCTTTGTCAACCTCTTCCCTCTTAGATTTCGCTAAAACATTGGTTAGTTGTTTAATTTTTAATCATGAGAGAGTAGTTTATCTTGTCGAGGGATTTGTTAGTTTAAGGAAGTGTAGAATGGATCATGTTTTAATCAATAGAATTATGCTTTTGTTTCATGATTGGTTTGATTTCATTCCATCAAGTGAATATCTTTTTGTGAGTGGATTTTTGGCTAAATTTTGCTTACATATTTGAAACAATTTAATAAAGTACTGAAAAGTGAAATTTGATTGTTAGACTGCTTGATAAAATCTAGCGTAATGATGGCTCGAAAGAGAGATTTGCGTGTTAGGAGGACGTGAGAGTAATCAAAAATATTGAACTCGAACTAAGGCAAATTAGTTTGAAAAAATCACTTTTGCTTAATTTAGGCAAATTTGATTGATTTCGAAAGAATAGACTAAATTTTTGGATAGATTACAACTCCTTTAAATTATCCGATTCGAGAAAAAGTGCATGTTGATCATTTTGATCCAATCACCTTTCTTAGCTACAAAAATCCCTAGGCATTTTCTTCTTGATTGAATTTAGAATTAGTTAATTAGAAGTTGTTAAATCAAATCCTTGATTTAATTATTGGTTAGCATTTTCTGATAGAAAGAACTAGATAGATTGCTTTGGTCCATAGGTTGATATTTTTATCTATACTACGGCACCTGTGCGCTGGCAGGCAGTGGTCAATAAGGAACCTGCAGCCCACATACAGGCAGCACCTACGATTTACTCCCTTTGAGAGTTTCTCCACATTGAGGAATGTAGATCTGCTAGTGGAGGAGGAGTTACTAGAGAAACACCTGCTAAAACTAGTTGGAAAAGTAATTACCAGAATAAGGAAAAGAAAACTAGTAGTTCATCCAACAAAGAAGTGCATGTGTTAAATTACTACACGAAGTATACCCCCATAGCGAATACCTATGCCCAAGGTTTAGAGCTGCTAGATAAGGGAAAGATTAATCTCCCTGAAATCAAGGAAGAGACTGAAATAAGAAGGTAGGAAAAGAACTTTGGTCTAACCAAATACTGCAAGTATCATCGAGCTTGGGGACATGACATTGAGAATTGTTAAACCTTCAAGAATAGGTCAGAGCGAATGTTGAAGTCAGGACAATTGCCTTTACATAAGGCTACTTAGAAGCTAAATCACAACAAACACAAATAAGGACTGTGATATTATCTTTGTTATTAGCAATAATCCCGGGGAAGACTAGACCCTTTAGGTTACATACAAAGCAGTAGTAAACCAAGGACCAAGGACTGCCTTCCTACACAACAGTTAGAAGTCTGTGGCATGTAGGAAAGTAACGAGGAAGATGTATATAAAGCTTAAGAAGGATTTTAGCCTGATGAAGGGAAAGGAGATTCTCCAATGAAAGAAGATAAAGATAAGATCTAGCAGCTCACAAAAACTAGGAGATATTAAGCCAAAGATGGCCCATAGCACACCATAGAAAAAGAAAAAGGTATAGAGATTAACGAAGATGACCTCTTGTTAAAGCAGCTAAAGAAACTTAAAGTTGATGTAACTATCTGGTAGTTTATAATGGCTTTATAAAAGCACACGGTACTATTAATTGAAGAATTAAATAAGATAGACATGTCATCTAACACTGCGCCCGAGGAAGTGATAGCCTCGATTACCATTAAAAAAGGCACTATAACCTTTAGCAGTGAGGATGTTCCACCAGGAGGCACATCACATAACAACGCTTTATATTTAACTGTGACCTGTCTTCGGAAACATGTGCCCCTTGCCTTAGTGGATAATGGGCTGGCTGTGAATGTCTACCCTTAGAAGACCAAAAAGAGGTTGGGAATTTGAGAAAGTAAACTCCTAGCCCCTTTAACGCACCTTCGAGCATATGATAACTCGAAGAGATTGGTTCTGGGCACTTTTCTCCTTCCTATTTATGTGGGTACTATTGGGAGAAATACTGGCTACTTTAATTTGCTTCTAGGATGCTCCAAGAATATCAACCAATTCTCTTTGAGCTGTAATAGAAGGTAAAAATGTTGGTAAAAGAAGAAGTGGTCACTATCGAGGGCGACAGTCTATGTGCAATTATTACTAACAAAGAGTCGGTGTCCGTAGTAGAGCATAGCCGGAGTAATGAAGAGGTCACAATTTCGAAATGATAGCAGTCTTGGAAAAGGATCAAGCTCCCTTTGACTTTGATCCTTACTTAAGCCTAAATGTGAACGTTATCCTCAAAAGATGGGGATGTATTCCAATATTAGCATTGGGCCGAAGAGCATAAGGGTGGACCACCTTTCCCTTGACCCAATAAGAAAATTATAAATTTGGGCCAAGGTACCAAACCACTCCTAAAGAAGTATTCGAGGCCTAACGGAAGGAGCAAGCGGGAAAAGTGGCAACCAAGAAAAGATACTAGAAGGACTACACCATAAAGTCATATCCACGTACTCTCAATGGGCAATTGCTCCAGCAAGGAGATAATTTTCTTTTCTATGAGTTCAAACCATATAAAAGAAAACAAAATATGGGTTTCGGGGTTAGAAATGTTCAGGGATTGCCAATTACTGGGAGAGGAGGCACTTATCTTGACAGGCAAAGACCGATCCACACCAGATGGTATTAATCAAGCCGGCAACAATGTCTTTACTATGTTGTTCGAGCAAGAGTACAGGAAGAAGGAAGGCTCTATTGCTATCTTATCTCTCACCATGGCTAACCTAGGTTTCAGCCCTGCTAAATTCATTATTGAAGCCACCACAAAAAGCTGCATAGAAATGACTTGGAAGGCTATAGAGGAAGGAAAATATTCACTATAGCTATAGGAGAGTCTAGTATGGGGTTAGGGTAGTGTCTAAGAGTTAGTCTTCTATTTTTCCAAATTCTGTATTAGGTGTGCTCACTTTCGATTTTGACAAGGAGAACTGTTTTGCATATGACTCATCTCGTTCCTCTCGTTTAGAATGCTTTTCCTCTAATAACAATGAAAATAAAGAAATAAATCCAAAAGATTTAATTGAAGCTGTGAAAGGTCATGAAAATCGAATTGCCACTATAAAGGATACAATAATAATTAACTTAGGAATAACTGAAGAACCTCAAGAGATTAAAATAGGAAAATCCCTAAAGTAATTTATAGATGTGTCGCTTGGTCTTACAAAGACATGTTGAGTATAAATTGAGTTATTATTGTACATAAGATTCCTTTCTACCCAGAGGCCAAACCAGTAGAATAGAAGCTCCACAGAATGAAGTCGAAATGGGCTTTGAAGATAAAAAGAAGAGGTCCAAACACAGTTGGATGTTAGCTTCATCAGGGTTACGTAGTACCCTCAATGGGTGGCTAACATCGCCCCATCCCTAAAAGGGATGGAAGGGTATGAATGTGCGTTGATTTTAGTGATCTCAATAAGGCAAGTCCTAAGGATGATTTTCCTTTACCTCATATAGACACCCTAGTTGTAAATACCACTAGACATGCTCTCCTATCATTTATCAATAGGAATGCTTGATGCAATCAAATAAAAATGGTCAAGGAAGACAAGGAAAAGGCTACCTTCATCACCCTATGAGGAATCTACAGCTACAATATGATGTCATTCGGATTGAAAAAATGATGGGCAACATACCCAAGGACTGCCACTACCTATTACATGACCTGATGCACAAGGAAGTAGAAGTATATGTGGATGACATGGTTATAAAATCCAAGGAAAGAGCGAACCATGTCTTGACTCTTTGAAAATTCTTTATGAGATTAATGAAGCATAACATGTCTTAAACCATAGTAATGTGCATTTGGGGTCACCTCTGAAAAGTTATTAGGATACATGGTTAGTCTAAGTGGAATCGAGGTTGAGTCGAAAGTCAAAGCCACATAAGAGATGCCACCTCCCAAGACAAAGAAGGAAATACAAGGATTTTTAGGGCCCCTGTAATCCATTGACTGCTTTATATCCAGGCTAATCATTGTATGCAAGCCCATCTTCAAGACATTAAAGAAAAGGATCAAGCTACAATGGGTTGAGGAGTGCGAAGAAGCATTCCATAAGATCAAAGAGTACCTCTCCTATCTACCAGTGTCGGTTCCTCCGCAACAAGGCATTCCACTAGTCCTATATCTCACAACCGCTGCAATAGCAATGGGTGCCAAGCTAGCTTAGAAGATTGACAAAGAAGAAAGAGTAGTCTATTGTCCGAATAAGAAATTTCTTGAACATGAAACTCGGTATTCTCCATTGGAAAAAACTACCCTTGCCATATTATGGGCATCTAAGAAGCTTAAACACTACATGCTGACTCACACGATATATGTGGTGGCACCCATGGATCCCGTAAAATACCTACTATAGTAACCAATAATCAATGGAAAGGTGGCTAGGTGGATGGTCGACCTCTACTACCTTCCACTTAAATCAATTAAAGGAAGAGTCGTGTCTAATTTCTTAGCAAACTTTCTAACAGAGGATAAAGTAGAAGAAACCTTCGATTTTTCTGATGAGGGGTTGTCTATGTAGAATAGGGAAAGTGGATAATGTATTTTAATAGGCTTCAAATAATAAGGGATTTAGAGCAGGCGTCCTCCTTGTATCTTGTAAAGGAGCACACACCCCGATTTATGTCAAATTAGACTTCGTTGCGCCAATAATGGTGCTAACGACAACGCTTGTACCATTAGATTGTAGGTTACTGTCGAAATAGGGGCAAAGAATAAAAGAGTATATGGCGATTCCAACCTCATAATCAATCAAATATCATAGAAATGAAAGGTGATGAGTGATTCATTAGCACCATACAAACCCCATTTGGTTGCACTCATCAAGACCTTTGCCCACATTACCTATACCTACTTGTTCCATGAGGAGAATCAATTTCTTGACACCTTGGTGAAGCTAGCCTCAATGATCAATATTGCAGGCGGCATCCATTCCATGCCATTAGTAGTGGAAAGGCATGATAAACTTGCACATTGTTATGTCATAGCAATATACTACTAAAGGCATGATAAACCTGCACATTGTTATGTCATAGCAGTGCAATGTCGAACTTGATGCATGGTATTACGACATCTACTTGGATCCTCCAGAAAGCATAGGAGCATTACGGATGTTGGCTTCACAATATTTTGACGATAAAGGAAAGTTATATAAAAAGACCCACATGAGTATCAACTTATTTTGTGTCACTCACGAGGAGGCCTATGAGATAATGAAAGAAGTTCATGCTGGGAAATGAGCATCACACATGAACGGTTGCATGTTAGTAAAATAGGTCTAACGCACGGGATACTACTGGTCCACCATAGAGGCTAACTGTTATACATGTGTAAGAAGATGCTACGAATGTTAAGTATATGTAAACTTAAAGCATCAGCCACCTTCTTTCCTTTCAACATTATCTTCTCCATGACCCTTTTCAGTCTGGAGAATTGACATCATTGGAAGGATGACTTCTAAAGGAACTAGCGGACATGATTGTGTGCTTGTAATAATTAACTACTTTACAAAATGGGTGGAAGTAGCATCCTATACCAAGAACAACTAAAAAAAATGACAAAATTCATCATTAACAACATTATATGTTGATATAGGGTACCGCACGAGTTAATAAGTGATCAGGGAAGTCACTTTAAAAAGAATGTGGCCAGCTTATTAGAAAAATATATAATCAAGCATCATATCCCCGTATCGACCACAAAAAAATGGAGTTGTCGAAGCAGCTAACAAGAACATATAGAGAATACTTGAGAAAATGGCTGAAAACTATAAAGACTAGCTAGACAACCTACCATTTGCCCTATGGGTGTATCGAAGCTTGGTCTTCAATTGAAGCAACCCCTTATTATCTAGTACATGAAATAGAGCCGATACTCCCAATTAGAATAGTGATACTCTCACTAAGGGTAATACAGAAAGTCAAATTCTAGAACTATAATGAGCAAGAGCTCGATATGAGGAGTTGGTTATGATGGATAAAAGAAGGCTACGACCTTGCACAACATTCAACTGTACCAAGCTTGCATCTCGAGAGCCCTTAATAAAAAAGTGAGGCCTAGGGACATGTGAGAAGAAGACATGGTGCTAAAAGAAATCAAAGCCCAATCCGAGACCTAAGAGGAAAGTTCAAGCCCAATTAGATAGGCCCATTCATACTTAGAACTGTTCTACCAGGACGGCCAGTAAAATTGACTAATATGGACAAAGAGTAATATGACCAATACACAAATCTCATTCAATTAAAAAGTATTATGCCCAAGTAGCCCAAAAGAATGCCCATAACAAGTTGTCAGAAAAGATTGTCAAATCTTAGCCCACAATAGGCCTGTAAGGCCTATGCTAGGCCCAAACAACATGACTTACGATAGCCTGATTCTATGATGCGGGTACGTAGGAAGTTGATTGGTCCAACCCAATTATTTATGACACCTTTTCTATTTGTCTTCACTTTTAACCCAAATAAAGACAGGCGATAGTAGATTGCAGCAAGCCTAACAGTATACCCCTCCACTAGGACGGGCCCATAGTGAAGGGAACCGAGTAGGGTTCTGTGAAAAATTAGGCCAGCAGGTTACAAAAGAAAAAAAAAGAGAGAAAGTAAAAAAAAAAGAGAAATAGAAGCAGTAAATAATATGAATATAATACCTTTATTTCTTCTTAATAATTGAAAAGCATACACTTTAAGGTGCACTAAAAACATCATTAAAACTCTAAGCAGGAAAAAGACTTTATTTCATCTAAAGAGGCAAAGCTAATTTATCTTCAATTTCTTCTCCTTCTTCACTCAGGGTGTTATCTTCTGAGGGGCATGATCCTTGCCCCTTTTCTCCCCAATCTAAGACGAGTTACCCTTCTCACCAGCTTTTGAAGCCCTAATGTCTTCCTTCTCCCAAAAAAACCTTCCTCTTCCCCCCATCATGCTTGGTCATCCACTTTTTGTAAAATTTGGAAACATTGGTAGAGCAAGGTGCCCCTAGCATGGTGATGAGCAGCGATAAAGCCAATACTCCATCCAAGAGTGAACACGAGTAGCGTTATTACCCCAACTCTCCAGAAATATACAATTACAACTTGGGAATGGTCTGTCTAAGACCACATTGCCTTAAAATAAGCACAGGGAATAAATAGGTCCTTATTGTAAGATCAATAAGTCGTATATAAGCATTGTGATCTCCATAAATCACAATTTGGTGAATATTCTACCAATGAACGATCCAATGGATGGGTGGAGAGTTCTTGAAAAAGCTAACCAATCTGCAACTAACTGGTCTACCACTAAACAAAAAAAGAAAAGAGAAAGAGAATAAAGAAATAAAGATAGGCCAGAAACCAAGTCGCAACCCACTGAAAGCCTGGCTAGGTTCTCCACCCCAAGAACAACAAGTCAAATTGCAAAAAAAGGGCCCATTGAACTATCAGTCACTACTTGGAGCAACAGAAGGCTTCCTAAGAAAAATTGATCAAGATGATGGTGCAGACGATTAAGGCAAAGGATGGTTTCAGCAAGTATAAGAGGCATGGAAGTATTGTCGTGACGAATGCCATAAGTTACCATAAGAAGCATAGCGAGGCCTCTACCATTAGAACCCTAATAGTAAGGCACCTAAAAGGCAAAGAGTTGTAGCACGACACCTATGCAAACCTTCTAGTGCTTATCTACATTCTTTCTTAAAATGTAAAATGAAGGACATAAAGTCCGCCTTGTCATCAATTACAACTGAAGACACCTTGTCAAAGCTTAAGCTAAAAGACGACAATATTGGGCGTGTTTTGAGGAAATCCTAAAATAGCACTAAATTCCTCAGCTAGGGGTACAATTTATAAGTCCCGAATGGAGTTGTGAGTCCCAAAAGGTCACAACGATGCTATGAGAATTAGAGATTTTGACCTAACAAAAGCTAAGGAAAGTATTCAACCTAAGGCTTTTCAGTTCATGCGTATCTTGAGAATGAAGGGCAAGCAGTCATGACGATAAGCTTCGCTTAAAATACATGATTTTTTTTCTTTACCCAAAAGCATTGACACAACTAATGTGTAGAACGCTAAACTTAGGAAGTTTTTATAGCATAGCAAATTGAAGCCCAGTCAAAGTTAGACCGAGAACCTGCTCGGGTTCCCTGGGTAACCTAGGCTTCTATAGCCACTCGGTAAATGTGCCAGAATAATTTTGTGTTGAATTAGAGTCCCAGCATCCCACCAATCACCTAGCTGGGTTCCTCGAGGCCCATAACATTTTGTATTTTTTCTTGTTTGCTTCCCTACTTCATCCCTGGTTGTACATTAAAAATATGGTTAATAAAATCAGATAATTTATTGCACATGACCATCAAAAGCTCTTACACTTATGGTTGTTCTCTATTTTTTGGCCATTTTTTAGTGGCGAACTTGGGGCTAAGCCTCGCACTTTGCTGAGTCTTATAGTTTTGGCATGAGTGTCCAAGCACATTCATACTAAATTGCACTACAAAGTCAACATAATAATAGCATACGTAACTCTAACAGGATAACTCTATTCGTAGCCCTGGAACCCACTACTACTTCCACCAAAGAAGTAGTAAACATAAATTGATGCGAAGCCTGAGTCAGCTGAAGTATAGCTCATATCCACATGTGGGCAAGAGCTACCCCTCGGAGCATAAGAGTGATAAGGAGGCTCACTATGCATAGTTCAAATGACCAATCTCCATATAAGATTTGAGTAATTGGAGGCTTTCCTAAGGATGGGGCAGTACCATAACTATCTTGAGGATGTAGATTTAAAGAAGTTTAACTTCTAAGGGTGAATTTGGATGGGGCCTTGCCCCCTTTCAATGAGTGGATTTCGGAATATCCTGAGCCCTCAAAGAGGACATGTCCTCAATTGAGACCTACAAGGTGGTGCCCATCTAGCATAATTCTTAAACCCCTTTTGCAAGAAAGAAGAAGCATTATAGACCGAAACAAAAAGTGAAAAGGAAGAAAGACGAAAAGGTGGAATGGCCTCATCCACCCGAGGGTGACAGAAAGTAAAGAGATTTGCAAATGCCTTAGTTACAAAATGAAAATAATGAACCATCATACTAGATTGCTCCCAGTTGTACTAAAAGAGGGAGGGTAATAAGAAAGGGTAGGAAATCGACTAATGAATGAAAAGAAAGTAACATACTTAGCCCCCGTAAATGTGGGAGGAAAGGGAAGCTCAGGGCAAATTCCGGCACTAGTGGAATCTCAACATACTACTCAGGTTCTCCCTCTAATGCCACATTGACATTTAAGTCAGGTATTGGAACATCAACCTGTGTTCCTTAAATAAGGAACACTAAGCAAAAGCTACATCATAACGTTAAATGAAATGAAAGGCATGGAGGAGTAGATTACAAGTGGGCCATAATCCGCTCAAGATATACCCCATAGTCACCCTCACTGTCGATAAAGTCAACGCAATGATAACCCACTATCATCTTCGCCACATTGGCTATGGATAGCGTTCTAGCACAGAACATAGAGTGCGGAGGATCTATTAGAATGTAATGAGGCCATTGGCGGAGACTCTAAGGTCAAATAAAACAAAAAATTCCTTCCATTGATATACTTATCTAGGTGTAATATTAGGCCGTCTCGATTCTAAGGGGAACCATGCGAGCACGCCATGGGTGAAAGTTAGCCTACAAAGCACCAGTATCATAACACAATGCGAACAATGATAAGCAAAAATAGCTACCACATCGTGGTTAAGTTATTTATAGCTCTCTAAAGGCGTTGTAAACTTCCTGATCAAAACATTCACTGAACTTGATTATCTTTCATCCATGAAAGCGTTGTTGGAAAATGATTAGTCTCCCAGGATCCAAGGAATAACTCTGAAAAATATGCATAGAGCTAAAGCTATAAGAAATAGCGTGATAATCATGGGAGTTTCAAAATGGAAAGTAGGATAAAAAGGTTGTGGTATTATTACCACGATCACTCTCCACAAATTGCCGAGACAAAAACTGGAATTCTTTTCACCTTGAGTTGTATTAGCCTTCCAACCTCCACTCCATATGCCCCGAATGAAATTGGCATACACAGCCACCCCCTAATTCAAGTGCCTCACTCTGTCTAATTGAATCAGGTTAATCAAGTAATAAAAATAGCAGTGGTTGCCCTATTCGGCAAAGATGGTGGTGTCAAGGAGAAGAGCTAAAATGATTTGAGATTGTTAGTTAGGTCAATGTGCAGCCCAACCAACATCATCCTGCATTTATTAAAAAAAAATGGTGTAGGGAAAGCGACCCCTGGCGAGGTATATTCCCCATGATGGGGTCAAAAGCTCAAAAAGGTGAGCTCGACCGTGGTAAAGGTCTTCTTAATGCACTGATAGGTCACAGAAAATCCAAAACATGTTAGTATAGCAAAATTAAAAGGGATAATAGTCATCTCCCCAAAAGGCAAATGAAGGGTGTTAGCGGTATCCTAAAATCTTTCAGTGATTCCATGAGTGAGACAGCGATTGGTCAGTTGGGATATCCCTTCTAAAGTCGAATAGAAATATCCAAAACTCGTGTTCTTTGGAATAGTCCTGACTTGGATTTCTCTATACCTGAGGTCAATTATGAACTTTTTAGGGGCACCTCTACCCCTGATGAGGTCATCTTTAATGAACAAGGAAAATTAGACAACAAGTTCTGATCAACAAAAGAAAGAAGGAAGAACACAAAAGAAGATCATTCACCTTTTTCACAGCAGCCTAGCTCGAGGCATGTCATTCAATCTCAACAAGAAAATCAATCTCATCCCAAGCTTCAACTGGTTTTCATTCTCTTTCAATAAAGAAATCTTATGCAAGTCTTTCTTGGCGGGATCAGCGAGGAGGATGAGCTCTTCTTAGCCCATACTTAAAAGCACTTGAGATTAATGAAAGTAGGAGAAAACAAAGGAAAATGGAAAAGAAGGGTAAGCACAACTTAGGAGTGGATTGAACACTCTACAAGCCAAGCTATTTATGGAAAGATGAGGAGGAAAAAGCCAAAGAAGGACCAGGCTGGGTTCCCCACAATTTATGGGCATATTCTTTCACAATAAGCTAAAAGGCACGCAAACAAGAAAGCTAAAAGGGATGTTAAGCATGAGGAGCCGGTCAAGTTGCCCACACCATACTAGGCATATTCCATCTATAAAGAGTCAAACACTCAAAAAAAAAGAAGAAAGCAAGCAAAAAAACAAGCAAAGGGATCGGTCGAGATGTCTCTAATCAAAGGAACTTACAAGCATCAATGGAACACAATCATGCAACAAAGAAAGACAAGCCACAGTAAGAAAGCTGGTTAACAAAACCTAGCCAGTTCCCATCATCACAGATCATGCTTCTCTTGGAAAACACAAAAGAAGAAGATGCAAAAGCAAAGAGGATCCAATGGATAATCTACATTCATAAGCATCCAAAGCATACCTGCAACGTTAAGAAAAGGAATGGAATACTTAGTATTCAAAGAAGAAGAAGCCAAATCAAAAAGGATCCAAGGGATAATCTACATCCATGAGCATCCAAAGCATACACACAGACAAGAATGGAATATTTATGAAAAGTATTTCAAAATATTCATCAAAGTCAGAACTTAAAATTAATAGCCTCAGCATAATGGGACATTTCACGAATTTCCTTGACCGGCAAAGAAGGTTCACTATTCCAGCAATACAGAAACCGACTGATCCGACGAAAGGATAAATTCATAAGTTTGCTTAACCAGCAAAAGGTCCATTACTCTTGTGATATAAAAACCTTCTTAACCAGCGAAAAGGTCTGCTACTCTAGCGATATTGAAACCTAGTTGATTGGAAAAAAATGTTCACTATTCCAGCGATACGGATGAATTCACGAATTTACTTGACTAGCAAAAAGGTTCGCTACTCCTGCAATACAAAAACCTATTCGATCAGCAAAAAAGGTCCACTATTCCAGCAATACGGATACATTCACGAATTTGCTTGATCGGGAACAAGGTCTGTTACTCTAGTGATGCGGAAACTTGCTAGGTCGGCAAAAAGGTCCGATATTCCAGCGATATAGATAACTTCACGAATTTGCTTGGCAAGCTAATTAGTCCGCTACTCCAGCAATATAGAAACCTGCTTAATCAACAAAGAGTTCCACAGCTTTAATGGTACAAATACTCACTAATATAGTAAAAGGATAAATTCATGAATTTGCTTGACCAGCAAAAAGGCCCGCTACTCCGGCGACATGGAAATCCACTAATCTGCCAAGTTAAGGATAAAATGCACTAGGCACTGTCACAGAAAAGGTAGACATGCACTAAGTCTCAGGATCCTCAACAGTCAGAAGCGGATTCCATATCTTCACGACCAGACAGACAATTATAGGAAGCAATTGTAGATGTCTAAAAATGACATCTTATTTTTAATAAGCCTGATGGTGAAAACAAATAGTTCAACTTGAATGCTTAGGGCGTAGGAAAAATAATAGTTCTAAATAAGCAAAAGGAAAGAGAGACATGTCAAGGCTGTGGGAGGAATGGGCCGAATGGGCTAGACTTTGTGTGAACCCGGCCAGGTTTACCACTACGAAAACCTACCCGCGTTCCCGTCCTCCCTTTTGTCGAGACCCATTTGTATTAGGTTAAGTGAGGCAGATCCTTACTAAGACTGAATTTCTATGCCTAATTAAATTAATTTTGATTAATTAATTAGAGTTCTAGTCTACTATGATAGTCTATTTTATATTAACCTTAATCGAAATAGGATTATGTCTCCCTTTCTTAAGTTGATTCTAGTAGTCTTCGCAACAGCTATGAAAAAGGCGTAGACCTCTTAGTTGAGGTGCACAGAAAAATCATTGAGAGCGGCACAAAGCTAACGAAAAGAAGAGAGATTTAAAATCCCTTTTTTAAAAAGCATCTCCTGCTGGGGTCCTAAAAGATTCAAGTAGGGTTATGCTGAGGGTGCGTTTTAGGGCATTCTCTCCTTTATCTTTACTTTTTTTTTAATTAAATTTGCTGGGTTGTAGTTTGGCAAAGATGTAATCTTGAGTGGGTTTCATCCTCACCCACTTTAACAATTTAAACAATTTCTCTTTTTTTGCTTACTTTTGGGTGGCATTGTGTTTTCACTATATGAATGATTCTAATTTAAATGAATGTATGTTAGTATTACTAAGCTTTAAGTTCCCGCGTTGATTAGTAGAGGTCATCAATTATGACGGACTGTGATGAGATACATCTCATCTCATCACCGTCCCATTGCCTCTGAATCTTGAACATCGGTTCCAGAACAAGGAGTCAGGATAGTCCCTACACCAGGGATTGCTTGGGGCCTTTCTAAAGTCCTTTTGAAGTAGTCAATTTGTACCTTCAATGTCTCTATTGGTATGATCTGCTTCAAAGGGTGGTATGGTGGATAACTTTCCTTAAAACTTCCTGGCAACTCTATTAGTTAAAATATTAGTACCTATTTTGTTTACTATTGCATCTGGTATCTACATTGCTCAATTTAGCAAACAAATTCGAATTCTGGCAATGGAATCTACCTGGATTAGAATCACTCGGTATGGCCTAGGAACCCCCCTAGGTTCTTGGATCAACTTGCACCAAGATTCTGGGCTAGGCTGAGGAAGCTACTGGGGCCCATACCAAGAAAACTGGACTTGGCCCTAGCGTTCCTTAGCCAGGTCTAAGGTCCAACTTCATGTGATCTTGTGAGCCCAATTCTACCAGTTGTCATGTTAAAATTTAAAAAAAAAAAATATGCTTTCTAAAAAATATAAAATACCTAACAAATGAGCCTACCCATTCATTGGGATCGCACACCTCGGAGGTGGATCATTACACCATGTTGCACCATAGGATATGTCAAAGAAGGCACGCGGTGGCACGGACTTTTGACCTTTGAAATTAGTCAGGTAAATTCCTTATAAAAAAGAAAGAAAGCATGAAGAGGTAAAATAGAGTAGTTGATTAATTGTGCATTCACTATTTTTACCACAACTGTCAAAGCCCATAATCAAGGCATAGTATTTTAAATTAGTTTTTACCCATTAGAATTTTGTATACGTGGGTTTCTTCTTTTTTATTTTTCTTAAAAAAAAAAGAAGTGTAAAAAGATAGTCCGAAAAAAAAGAGAGGGAAAAAAGCAAAACTTTTAGGGGGGGAAAAAAGGCAAAAATGGGAGTTAAAGATTGGTTAGTTTTGTCTATTGAAAAAAAAAGTGTTGTCCATTGAGAAAAGGAAAATGAAGTGGAGTTATGTGAGTTATTGAATCACGCTCACGGAAAGAGTAACATTGTGTATGTTTGCTAAAGTATTGTAAAACTCTACCATTGTTTATGCCTTTGTGCTCCCTAAAGAAAACTAAGAGAGTGAAGAGCTTCTAGATTTCAACAAGCCAATACTCCAAGATATATGATGCCAGAGGAGATTTCCACATGATTACTTTCAATGCAAGATATATAACAATGCATTGACTTCATCCTTAGTGCAGTCATTCGTCACAAGGTTGCATATCATATTAGTCCAAATTAAGGAGCATTTGGGCATGCAAGTAGTCTTGCTGGATATTTTAGGGTCTGTTTGGATGGAAAGTAGATAGGGCCAATGGGCAATAAAGTAAAGTGAGTACTCCTCGCTACCTTTGTTTGGGAGTAACAAGAGGAGAGTATGGAGGACTAACTCTTACTCTCCCTTAGTCCACATTTCTCCCTATTTTCTTATGCACAATTTGGGGTTTGAGGAGGAATAAGTGAAGGGTAAAAAGAGCTATTTTCCTCATTTTCCGGCATAAATTTAATTGTAATATATTTTAATCTATTTGGTAAGGAGGACTAACAATAATATTTTACTTATTTGCCCTCGTTAATTTACTCTTATTTACTCTTCTATTATTCCACAGACAACGATAAATCCTTAATAGCCTTAAACTCTCAAACAAGGGTAAGAAACTTACTCTTATTGATCCCTTATTGCTACTCCTCCTTACTGTTATTTACTCTTATTCATCTTACTCTTCTCCCAAACAAACCCTTACGGGAAATAGGACATAACAACCAAATCATAGCACTGCTTTTGGCCTCTCTAAAAGGGCATCGGCAAAACAAAAATGCACCAACAAATCAATTGTTAAAGCACTACCCCCTGCAAAACCAAAGCTACACATATCAGTGGACATTTTGGGTAAAGAAAGCAAAATCGTCAATGAAGTCTAGCACTAAGAAAATGAAAGCATGTATAGTTAGAAGTTGTTGTTGTAGTATTAGGCTTGGCTTATTAATAGCCATTGTTGTACTTCCTAAAGAGCAATTCAAAGATGTATTAGAGGTTATATTAGACACATGGAATGTTGTAAGGAGAGTCATCTCCTTTACTTTATCAATTTCTAGGAGAGGAAGTCTAGAGTTTAAATTCATAAGTGTTGTATCTCTAAGTTGGTTCCTTAGAGAGGTGATCTCTTAGGTCTAAATCGAATTCCTTAGTGGTGCTTCATTTATTGTATCTAGGTAATTTAGTTTTGAAGAATCCTTGGGAGTTTTAGTGATGTTGGATTTTCTACACCCATGGGGCCTCCTAAGTTCAACTTGAACGCTCCGAGTGTGGATTTATTTGGGTGAGCTTAGTCCATATCCTTGTTTGCTCTTTTTAAAAAAAACAAAAAATACTCAAAACAATCTATCCCCTATTCATCCGGTGTCACAGAGTATAATTCAATTGTGTATGATTGACAAATGGATGACATGCAACATGTCTACTTGCATAGGTTAACTGACAAAAAAAATAGTTGGTAAAGAAAATTTGGTCAAATTCACAAAATGCTGCATAGTCTATGGCAAGGCCTTGACGAACCTCCCTTGTTTATTTTGCTTGTCAGTTCAATTCTCAGGGTTGGCAAAATGTTGTTCTCCTTTACCTATTGAATTTTTTTTGCTTTTAAAATTCAATAAGTCAATATTTAAGTCTTTTGCCCCTAATTTGTAAGGCATAAGGGCCTGCTCATTTTGAGCATTTTGGAGGAGCAGCTAGGGGGTTGGAACATATTGGAGTGGGTTGGATTAGTGCTTAGTACGTTGGAGTAGTTAGGAGGAAGTTTGAGTGTTTCAGAATATTTTCGAGCGATTTTTCAAGCATTTATGATCTGAAACCTAGTATACATATTGTTTCACTCTTATTTTTTTGCTCTTATTTTTAATCTAAAACTTAGCAATGGATATACTTTTTCACTTTTATCTTTAATTTGAAACCATTTAATAAATACAATTTTTTTCAAAGAAAAAAAATTCTACAAATAATAAAGGTGTGGTAGTTAGGGGTAAGAGTACTCGAATTACTCTAGATGATATTTTTATAGATTTAAATATGTTTTTAATGTCTGAATATACCTATCAAATAGTTAGTTCCCTCTTTTCTTGGGTTGAAATCAAATAATGAGTTGTTATATCATGGTCCTTGAACTATGGTAAAATTTTATTCAAATAGTATATTTGAAATATAAAATATTAGTGAGATACTATAATTTAAAATAGCATCTCATTATTACAAATTTATACATTGATTTTAAAAGTATTAATTAAACAAATCATAATTTGTTTATAAATAATTTTACATTACTTTATTATGTTCCATTTCTTCCCAGGTAACTTGTAACATTTTGAAGCGGTAATAGCAGTTTAAAACGACGTGAGCGGATTGAAGTGGGTTGCAATGATTTAAAACAAGTTAAAGAAACAATAGTAAGTTTTTTATGAGACCATCTCACATAAATTATATCATAAGATAAATACTTCTATGGTGACTATTGATAATTAATTGAAGTGACAAATAATTTATTTAGGGATTACTGTTATTATAATCACATCTAAATAAATTATTAATTATGCTTAAATTTAAAAGTCTCTTTATAATATGTTATTAAAAACTGGACCCACACTGAAAATTATTATTATTGTTTATAATATATTATTAATTACTATGAAGTCTTAAAATATCTTTAAAAAAATCTATCTTATAATAACTCTCATATAAAATGATCTCATTCAATAATACGCGAAGAAGCAATTGACATGTTAAAGGGGAAATTGAAGTAGGTAGGCGTTGCAAGTTGCAACATGCGAACATGCCCCAAGTCAGTAAGGCACAAATCCGTCAACTCTCTCCCTCTCCATCAACTCTCTCCCTCGCCTCTAAAAATTCGCGCGACTGCCACCGGCTGCGCTGGCGACCCACCGCCCGCCTGCCCCAACCCGACATTGAAGTAGCTGCGCCGCCCCGATCTAGCCTCCACACACTCTCAATTCTCCAATTGGAGCCCCAAAGCCAAAGCCAAAGCCAAATTTGAGGTAATGTGGTTTATATTTTTGC
>NCQV01024623.1:2278-14869 GCA_002740545.1 Lophocereus schottii | reverse complement strand
GACATAGTTATCTCCTCTATATAGACTTTTGAGTCCAGAAAAATATAGTCGATCACCTTGACATTTAACAGCAAAGGCTTTACTAGTTCTTCTATAGTTAATCTAGGATCCATTGAACTTGAAGGGTTCAAATTTCTTAGTAGCTTCATTGTTAAGTTCGAAACATTCAGAGATGTAGCCAACTTAAATTAAGCTGTTTTCAGAATATAGAATACCAGTTACTTCATCTTTTTCTGGAGAAATAGTATGAAATTTTACAAATATGGGTTCTTGATTGAGAGTTTTGAGAGTTTGAATTATTTCCAATGAAAATTTGGATATTTCAGTTAATTTAGATTCGAGTAAATGAAATCAAGATATCGAAACTGGTAAAGCTGATAGTTTGTATTTGGATTTGATCCTGTGCAGGCAGTAAGTCCTGCAAATAAGGATTTTCCTCCGCTGTAGAAAATTTGTGACAGTTCTTGTAGTTTTCAGAAAACTAATTCAGTTGTTCTTCGATAATTTGAAATAAAGGGGTCACAGATATCGAAGGCAACAAACGTTTTAGGTTGAATAGCTTGGGTTATAGGGCTTTTGTCTAGTAGTTTGGCCTTTAGCTCTTACATCTCTTTCTCTTTTTCAAGAAATGGAGTGCTAGAAGTTGGCTCTTCATATTTAGCAGTTTGTGAAGGTTCTGGCTTCGTTGGGCTAATAGTTGATGTAGTTAATATAGTTGGGGAAAATGATTTTAGAGAGCTTTTTTATTATGAATTTTGTTAATTTTCCACTTTAGACCTTAAAAATTGAATATTTGCAGAGGAGGTCCTATGGAAGCCTTCTATAGTATGAAAGGACTTCCTTTGCAAATATTGAATTTTTAAGAGACTAAAGTGCAAAACTTATAAAATTCATAATTAAAAAAAAAACTTTAAAGAGAGAATGGATATATTAGAAAAAACGTTGGAAATAAACATTAAACAATTTAAACAAGAAATAGAACACGAAGACACTGATACGTTACAACTGATAAAATATTTGTGTCAAAATAGATATAAATGTATAAATTTTGAATAAAAAATAATTGCTTTAATTGAGATACTTGTACAAATTTATGCTCAGAAAAATAACGGAAACACCCAAGTTCCAAAGCTAAAAATAACTACCCAACGTAATTATGAATTTATCCTTTATTTATATCAAACTTATTCTACAGATGAAATAGGACAGAGAGAGATATTATATTCAAAAAATTGATTATCTTCGAATAATTAACTGCTCGAAAGAAATGATCGGTAGAATGGAAGATAAATTCATGAAAGAAAAGCTTATTTAGAATTTTTAGAGAATTTCGACTACGATAATGATAATAATCTAGACTACTTTGATACAGAATACTAGTTTAATGGCGAAGAGTTATAAAAACTGAAATAATGAGTTTTTTGCAAATTTAAGCAGAAATAAAAGAAGTAAAAGGACAAATTCGAGAAATAAATTAATCAATTAAACAACTGATAATACAAATGCAATTGATCAACATAACTTTTGAAGGAATGTCAAAAGCTAAACAAAAGAAATAACATACACCATTGAAAATTAAGCTTCTAGTAACAATAACCCCCAAAAGTAATGATGAAAAATATATTAGAAGATATCAAGAAAGACTTTTAAATGCCGAAGAAGAATCTCTACAAAAATTTATTGAGGAAAGAAATAGACTTGAAGGGAAAGATAAACAACAAGAGAGTGAATAATGAGAGAATAAAATAAATCAATTGAAAAACTGTTAAATGACTTTGAGGATCTACAAGTAATAGAAATAGTAAAACAAGCAAATATGCAGCTAGAAGTACCAACAGGTAGTATAGGAAGTAATATCCCTAATCAGGGCAATTATGAAAAAGGAAAAACTTCAAATCCTTTTAGAAATTACAGCTCAGGAAATCTCCAATTAGAAAAGCACATGTTACTAATAGAAGAAGATAAACTATTAATGAAGAATTTAAACAAAAAAATCCTTTATTACAAGAACTAGTATCATCGTGGGGATATGTCCTAAACATAGATTGCGTAACTGATAAAAAAAAAGCCTTAGATGTTTGGAAAGCATTAGGCCTTGTTCTTTTCATTGGTAAATCTTAATTTTCTAACTTCAACCCACCGCATGAATTTCAATAAAAAAATACCAGTTTCAAATCACTTCGATCAACTTCAACCCACTTCAATCCATTTTAACTCACTATCAACCAACTTTTACTCGTCATATAAAAAATATACCAACTTCCCGCTTCAATCCACTTCAACAAAAAATACCTACTTCAGCCCACTTAAACTAACTTCACCTATTTTCCAACTCCTATTTTCGAACGAAAAGAACAGGCCTTTGATAATACGTCCCTAATAAGTGAACTAATTTATCCTGCTAAAGACAAAGATGTAAATGTAATATATGACTTAATAATTAATTCATTTCAAGGAATAGTGCATAACTAGTATGCAGGAATATATCTGAATATACGAAACTTAATAGAGGTTGATGTAAAAAGAAGATTAAGAATTAGTATAGAAGGAGTATGGACTCTTAAAAAATGCTTAATTGCACAATTTGAAGGCAATGAATATGTAGAAAATATTGAACAAGCATCTCTAGAAAAGAAAAGAGAAACCTTATATAAATTAACAAATTTAAGAATTTGCAACTTATGTAACTTTAAAAGTTTCTTTTACGAATTGACAAATATTACTATGAGTTTTATGATTTTACAGCAAATCAAGAACTTATGTCCAACTCTTGGCAAATAAATTCCCCAACCCATGGAACAAATATTTCTCTGAAAACTTCTAAGCTTTTGCTAGTCAACCTATTGTCTTTAAATTAGTAGCGACAGTACAAACCGTAATAAATAGAGAAATGATACAACTTTGTTTGGAAGAAAATAGGAGACATATCAAAGAAGTAGCTTTATGTTGTGAAGATATTAAAGAACCAGGGCAATACGGATGTAAAAACTATCCTGATTATAGACCAAAAAGAAAAAGAACTCCTAAGAAATCTCCACACAAGAAAATACCAAAAAGAAAATTTTCTGAAAAGAAAAGTTCAAAATCAAAGAAAACAAAAATCAAGAAAGCAAAAAGTGAGAAATATGATAACAAATCACAAAAGAGCAGTAAATATTTTAGACACGAGAACTTAGGTTAGGAGAATTTTAATTCAGAAAATAGATATTATAAATAAAATAAATAAAAAACCAACTTTGTGTCAGTGGTGGAATTGTGGAGAAATAGGACAGAAACCTATTGATTGTAATAGAAAAAGCTAATATAGTAAAACTTTTCTCAGAAGAATTTGACGAAATACAAGATGAACTCTAACCCATAAACTCTAATATATATGATGTTATCTCTAGTTATGAATCTATTAGTTCAGAAGAAGATATAGATATTTCTAAAACAGAAAGTTATGCAGATACCTAAGATGAGTGCTGAAGAAACAGATATAGTACAACGACAAGAACAAGAAAATAACGAAAACTATATAGGATTAGTTACTTTTTATCAGAGATTATATGCAAAATAGTAGCAACAAATAATCTCTCAAAGATCAAGAAACTTTATGATGAAATTAGATGATTTTCTAACAACAAAACTAAAACAATATCTCAAATTGCTTAGTTTTAAACGGCGCAAGGCGCACTGAGGTTCATTGGATCCCAAAACACAAGGCGCAAGGTAAAGGCGCACGCATCATGGATGCAAGGTGCACTTCAATGCAAAAATTTTTAAAAGTCTTTCATATTATTTTGTAGAAACAAGTTAGATAAATGCATTTAAAAAGTGATTAGATGTCAATACAGCAACTAGCATTGCAAATAATCGTAAGATATGTTATCTGATCATTATAGTTTACCAATACACACACTGTACAAACATAACTCACTTTTTAGCTCCCCAAAAAAAAAAGAAGAAAAAAGATAAAGACAAGGCCAAGAAAATGAAGAAGGGGGGTATAGCCTTGCGTCCTTGAGGTGCACCTTATTCCTTCCAAGGTGCTTACTTGGTTGTCTCACGCTAGGCCCTCCTCATGCGGGCTTTTTTTTTGTTTTTTTTTATCAGGAAAAGAATAAATATATTTCATTAACAAAAGGGTAGAATGCAAAGCTTGCATCCTACCAAAAGCTGTACACATCCTATATGTACACTGTCCACAAAATCTCATGCGGGCTAAGCAAATTGTACATGACAGAACAACTAGTTAAGGTCCAACACTTACAGGTAAATATTAGATTAAGACTAACAGAATGTAACAATTTAGCTAGGAAAAAGGACTTATAAAGCTTATTGAGGAAAAATAATACCAAAGGATGGAGACCATAACATACTCAAACAGTGAAAAATCTCTAAGAAGACTGTAACAATTTACCTCAGTTAAGACTACTAGAGCCAGAAGATAATCTAATAGTGCAAACTAATGCGTCCGATAAAGTTTGGTCATCTGTACTTAAAACTGGTCTTAATGAAATTTGTGGATATCACAGTGAAACATTTTCTCAAACAGAAGAAAACTAACAATACTATGGAAAAAGAAATTTTAGCTATAATTGGAGGAATAAAAAATGGAGATTATTTCTTCTACCTCAACCTTTCAAGGTCCTAACAGATAATAAAGCCGTAGTTACATTTGTTAAGCAAATCTTGGATAATGGCCCTCATATGCATAAACTCCATAGATGGCAAACCGTTTTATCCCAGTTTAACGCTGTTTATGAGTATATTGCAGGAAATGACAATTTTCTAGTAGATTATCTAACACGAGAAGTAGATTATCTTAATAATGACAACTCCAAGCATGATCAAAGAACTTGAAGATATTATAATTAACTTCAACTAATATATCGAGACTATCTCAGCAGGTCTAGAAGAACTTGAAACAGGAGTGAAAGCTATAGTTGACAATCTTAACGCCGAGATAGACGAACTGTCCAAAGGAACAGACAATATTATTGGAAATATGAAGATCTAGAACAAGGAAGAACGGTGTTGGCAGAAATGCTAAAGTCAATTAACTCTCTAAAATCATCTTCCTCAACTATATCAACTACATCAACTATTAGACCAGCGAAGCCACAATCTTCACAAACTACTAAATCTGAAGAGTCAAGTTTTAGCATTCCATTTCTTGAGAAAGAGAAAGAGATGCAAGAACTAATAGCCAAACTACAAGCAAAAAAAACTACAACCCAAGCTATTCAAGCTAAAAAGTTTATTACCTTTGATATTTGTGACCCCTTTATTTCAGATTATCGAAGAAAGACTGAATTAGCTTACTGAAAACTACAAGAACTGCCACAAATTTTCTACGGCGGAGGGAAAAACTTCTTTGTAAGGCTTACTGTTTGCACAGGATTAAAGCCAGATACTAACTATCAACTTTCCCAGTTTGGATATTTCGATTTGATTTATCCAGATCTAAAATTAACTGAAATGTCCAAATTTCCATTGGAAATAATTCAAACTCTCAAAACTCTCAATCAAGGACCCATATTTGTAAAATTTCATGCTATTCCACTAGAAAAAGATGAAGACTGGCATCCTATATTCTAAAATAAGCTTAATTCAAGTTGGCTACATCTCTGAACGTTTCGAACTTAACGTTGAAGCTTCCAAGAAATTTGAACCCTTTAGGTTCAATGAATCCTGGATTAGCTATAAAAGAACTAGTGGAGCCTTTGCTATTAAATATCTAGGTAATTGATTATATTCTTCTGGACTAAGAAGTCTACACAAAGGAGCTAACTATATTATCTCTTAACTAAAGAAGGAATGAAAGACAGAATCTTAGGTGATGAGCTCTTGAAGTTTCTTCTTACACTTGAGCCATGAAACTTCAAAGGATCTTCAGTTATCAGAAATAAATTGGCTGAACTATTCGCAATAGAAGAAAAACAAGCATGATTACAAATGACCAGATTTTACTACCAAAAGGCTAGATGTAAGACTCAGATTCTGCCGACACTATCAATGGGTATAATATTACAGACATTACCAACCTTATCTCTCTATCTCATTTTTATTGCTTAGTTTAAAGAAGCCCGCCTGAGGCATACCTATGTGCGACTCGGCGTTAGGTTTATCGGATCAGCGCCTCAGAGGAGATGAGGTGCGCCTCAAGGATGCGAGACTGTATATTCCTTTTTTTTTTCCTTTTTCTTAGCCTTGCCTTTACCCTTTTTCTTCTTTTCCTTCCTTATGAGCTAAAAGGGGAGCTAAACTTGTACCGTGAGTACGTGCGTTGGGGAACTACGATGATAAGATAGCATATCTTAAGGTCATTTGCAGTGTTGGTAGTCATATTGATGTCTAATCACATTTTTAATGCATTTATCTAACTTGGTTATGTAAAATATGCTTTTCGAAATACGAAATGCTTTAAAAAAATTTTTGCATAGAAGTGCAACTGGTATCCATGATACGTGCGTCTTCGCCTCACGCGTTGCGCCTCATGCTTTGGGACCCTATGAGTCTCAGTGCGCCTCGTACTTTATAAAACTAAGTTTTATTGAATGGTTGTACCCTATTAGCTCAAACATGATGCAAGCAATTACGCTAGTATTGCCTTTAGGAGTATTACAAATATGTAACTCCTATCAAGGAGCGGTGGAGACATTTTTGGGGAAGTATAGATCAGCCAAAGTGCAATATGTTTTCTACAATGTTTTAATTTCCCTTTTCGGAAAACCAAGTAATAAAAGAATTATCTTTAAGAAAATTTTGAATCATATCTTTACTTTTCAAAGAGCTCGAGATGAGAGAAATTGTTCAAAGATTGAAGTAAGTCTAGTAAGGCCCATTAAGTGGAAGGGCGTGGCGGTAGTTTGAAAAATGACATATCTGAAGGAGAGATTCTGAGAAAAAAGGAAGGTATAAATTCTTGAATTTCCTTGTCGATATTTTGGTTTATTACTTTAGGAGTACTATTTTTGTGCTATTTAGAACAATGTTATCTATTCTTCGTTCACTAATGTTTTCTGACCAAAGAGTTTTAAATCTTTTTTTACAAAAAGTTATCGGACCCGCTATTAAATAGCATCAGAGCCTACCAACTCAATTACTCTAGAACTACCTAGTATTTAATAATGAGTTATCCAAAAAATAAATTACAATTAAACTCAAAATTAAGTCGAGAGGGAAATTATTTAGCCAGACAAAGTCTTAATCTACCTAACTTAAAATATTATATACAAGATCAAGTATGAGATTTCTTAAGATCTTTCGATCTTACACCATGAAGTGTAAGACAAAATTTATTAAATCATTATAAAATCAGATTAAATTATCTTTAACTCTCCCTGAAAATGTTCATCACATAATTATAAATTTAATAAAAGATAATATAGCTTTATTAGAATTAACTTTTGAATATGCTGTATGGTATGATTAAGTGGCACTAGAGTAGGACAACCATCACTGACCACAAGCGGCACTGACGGGATGTCGACGGCGGGCCACTGCTCCTACTGTTTCTTCGGCAGTCTAAGGTGGATGGGAAGATCCGTGAGATCTTTTCTGAGTTTGTTTCATCGAATATATTTTGTAGAGAATCTATTTATTCACCCCTACCATTGTGAAAGGAGCCTCTCTCCACTTAAAGGACATAGACACACATTATTTTTCTTCTACTTGCTAGAGTGACCATCCTTCCTCTATCTCTTTTCCCCCTCTTTGTTAGAGACTGATCTTGCTCTAGGCAGTACTTTTTAAAGAGTATGGACTTTTCCATTAACAAATATCTCTCTAATTCATCTCTTTCTTCCATAATAACAACCGATTTTGGGACTAGTCTTTGTCACACCTAACAAAGGTGGGCTATTTGGGATTTAGTTCTTCCTATACCTGGATTGAGGGATCCCGAGGGTTCATAAACAAAATACCGATCAGATTATCTTGATTATTTTGCATGATCATGATGTGATTCTTGATTGAATTCTTTCCTTTCTATGATATGTAAAACTACGTAAGTAATTCAAGTGAGCACCTAAATTTTATTCTTACAAATACGTGCAATGACTAAGTCTAAGAAATCACTTGAAAAGATCATGTCTTTAGTTTAAAATCATTAAGCAGGATAAATCGACATATAACTTGACAATTGTATAGAATTATTGATCTTTCACTGTGCTCATGTCTAACCCTAATACAGGCCATTGTTGAATGGATGATGTTGGCGGGTGGATTTAATTCTCACAATTGGTTGTTCTTTCACCCCTGGACTTGGTGGTAGCCTTGGAATCAAGTCAATCCCCATCCGGGCTTGTGGGTATTATTTTCTAAAGATCTTACTTCTGAAAAGGTTTTCATATTTTCCTTAAAATACCGCGGCGACTGTACTCAATATTGCATGGCTCAAATTTTCCCAAAACAAACCCAGAAGAAGAAGCCTCCATGAGTGGGTAGGATCAGGCCCCCAGGCTAGGACGCCTTCAGTCCCATATGAAAATTACATAAAAATATTAGGGGAAACTTTTTGAATATTAAGATATAGTAGAATTTTAATCTTTGTCAAGTTTCCTTTATTCCTCATCTGCATGCACTTTCCCCTAACTCCAAATAGTGTCACACCAGAGAGTTTCCTTCGTGGAGTCTGGAGACTCAGGAATTCCAAGCAGCTGATCGTGTTAACGAGGAAGTTTTCGTATAGGCAATATGTGGCTTGGAATATGTTTGTGGAGATACATATTATGCAACCACAAGAGATGATGGAAAAGATAACTTGCAAGTTATGTGAATATGAAGCCCCAAAATTTTTTGTAATGATGTAACAATGCGCCCAGTGAATGTGTTTTGGCTTTGGCCTATATGATGAGGATTCCTTATTCCATATAAGGTCCTATACAGTACAAAATGCCTGTTAAGAAAGCAGGATTTTGACTTGGCCCATATTAAATACCAAATCAGACCCCTCATTTGCCCCTTCTGCCCCAAATTTCATACCCTTCCCCTTTCCCCCATCCGCTTACACACCTATAGCCCTCGTCAAAATCACATCCCTAATTTGGTGTTACAAGTCCTGAAATGACCAGAATCCTTGCCCTTTCTGCTGCTCCAGGCTTCGGCAGCTAAGATCTCTGGTATTCCAAGCTCCTCTCTGCTTTTGCCCTTCGTAATGCTGGCTGGTCTCTGGAGGTGGCAGATAATTTCTTGGCTGATCTATGTGCTCATTAACATTGTCCAGTTCTGGGTGGCGATGAAAAGACGGTCATAGTAGTTGTAGGCATTGGACATCGGGTGGGTCTGTGTGTTGTTAAGATTTCATCCTTGGATCTAATGAGTTCTGTATAAAATTGCTCAAAGCTACAACACACAATTGATATTACCCTTTTTTCCCTTGTGTTAGGCCAATACAACTGCTGGAATGGCGATTGGCAGTTCATGCTTGGAGGTGGGTCAAGTCATCTTGTAGGTATAGGCCTCTAGCTGGTCTCTCTTAGCAGTTAATACAGAAGTGGTATGGTGCCCAAGGCTGGTGGATTATAGTGAAGGTGGGGACAGGGGTTCAAGTGGAAACAAGTTTGTTGCAGGGGTCAAAATTTTGCATTAATATCAAACCACTGCCTTAGATGCTATAATGTAAGATGAAATTTGTCTTATAATCTGGATCCAAGTGCATACTGCATACACTAGATGCTCGCCTAGCTTTACGCCCACGGGGGGCGGGGTATTTAAATGTAGCAGCTTTGCCCTACCCTATTTATAGAGAGAATGAATTTCTAATGTAGAATAGGAGTAAGGAGTGGGTAAAAAGATTTAGGAAATTAAACTATTTTGATATTGGAGATCTTTTGTTTTTGTTTTTAATTATTTTCGTAGGTTATTTGTAAGCATATTTTAGGATAGCCAAAATAAAGATATTTAGTGATATTTTATTAAGATTGAGTTTCCTAGTCTATTAGAATAATATTAGGTTACATGTTTTTATCCTTTTCTAGTTTATTTCTTGTTATTTATGTTTCCTAATACTAGTTAGCCTCATGGTTATATAAACACCCCTTTATGTAATTGAAGAAGGAGATTTTGAATAAGAATTGATATTGAATTTAAGTGAAAGTTCTGGAGTGAATTTTCTCGGTGTGAGAATTGCTCTTAGAGTGTTCTGCATCAATTTGGTATCAGAGCTCACGATCCTTGCTGTGCCTTTGTGTTTTCATTTCCCTTTTCCTTTTCATGCTCGAAAAAAAAAAAACTCGATTTCCCACTAAATTTTGTCCAAAACCCACCAAATAATTGTGGTAATTCACATCAAATCCTGCTGCAATTGTTTGGCCCCAAACCGGCAAACCACAAACCCTAAAATCACGAATTGCTTGCAAATCGTCAGCCTCGCTTACTTCGTTCAGCGACAGAGAAGGCCGAAAACCCCTTGACCGCTTCGTACCGTCACCTTCAGCCCCTCTTACTGGAAAACGCCTTCGCAAGCCTGACTCTCAGTCACTAAGCATGGCGTTTTGCAGCTACTATTCAACCAGTGCTGCTGTAAGTTGCTGCCTAAAGGGGTGTTACTGATCATGTGCTGCGGTTTCACCAGCAAAAACACATCATTGCTGGCTGTTTACTGGTGGATTACTTTACTGTGGGGCTGCTTGACATTCGCTGCCACCGATTACCATCAGCTTTTCAGCACCTTATCATGGTTATGTTTAGTTTTGCTTGCTGCTGTGGAAGGTTATCAGGTTCTATGCCTTGTTGATTTGTTGCCATGGTAACATTAAAACCAGCATGGTTGTTAGAGCGAGAACTTCCAAGTCAACTTTTACAAGTTGGGATTCAATTGCTAACTCTCCCATCCTCTCCAAAAGATCTTATTGGGTTGTTTGAAATAGTGGGGCAAAAAAAAATAAGAATTTGTGTTTCAAGCTTTCGAATGTGCAACCATGCCTTCACAGCCATCCACCTCAATCATCCATCACCCCCTAACCCGCAATCAAACCACTACCAACCACCACCCAGTCCCACTTCACTAGCACACCTTGTCGGCGTTGTAGCAAAAAAAACTCAAAAACTGCTGCCGTTCTGTTTGCTAGTCAAAGAAAGGTGCCGTTGTGATCCAAAAGTTTACTGTTGCCTGTTCTTCAGAGAGTTTTGCTAGTTGAAGGAAGGTGCTGTTGTGATAAAAAAGTTTACTGTTGCTTGCACTTCAGAGAGTTTTGCTGCTGCTATTGCCATGGAAAGCTAAGCCCGAATCAAAGAAAATCTGTGGTATTTTGCTACTCCGTTACTAGACCCATGGCATTAGAATGAAACGTAATTGACAAAAGAAGTGAAGAAATTGACAAAAATTGGAACCTGTACAAAAAGAAACTGATGATGATATTTTGGATTCCGCCAAAAAATGGAATGGTAGGTGGACTGAACGTAGAGAATCGTTTCAAAGAGCAAGTAGCAAAAACTTGTTGAGTACTGAAGCTCAAAGCTCAATCAGACAACTCTGAAAAGGTACTGGTACATGCAGAAATGAAAGAAAAGCCTATTGATTTAGTTTTGACAACTCCGTCGGAGGTTACTAAAGCTACAATAGAAGCTAGCGAAGTTAAGGGTTTTACTTCGAAATTAGAAGTTCAAGAAACTTGCAATGTTGGAGAAAGTCGACTTTTGAACAAGGAAATTAGGCATGAAATAACATATAGGGTATTCATCCTATAAACTCCATCATCGAGTTCTATCTCTTGGTTGTCAAAGTCATACATCCGATTCTCTCAAGGTTGCTTTTCATGGAGCAATTTCAAAATTTTTTGCGTGTTGCTTCTTCCTACACCTTGATCTTGGTTACGTGCTTCAACTTTCTTATTCTAACCCATTATAAAACTCGAGGATGATTTTTTTTCCAACAAGGGGAGAATGATTTGGATGAAGAAGAAAGGGAATCTCTCTAATATTATGAATGTAGGATTTATTTTAATATTTGGAAACTTATTGTATTTTGATATTTTTATGTAATTTTTGTTGGTTTATTTATAGGCTATTTTAGATGAGTCAAAATAAGGATATCTAGGACTATTTAGATAATATTGAGTTTCTTATTCTATATAAGTTTGGCTTAGGCAGTTTCTTGACAATATTCTAAAGTCCATAGGTTATTATAAATAGATACTTTGTTTATATTGATTATTATCTATGATGCATTTTTGAATATTGAGTATTGAATGAATATTGATTTGAGGACAGAGATGTCAATCCCTTTCTTCTCTCTTTCTTTCTACTTTTCTCCCTTCCCTTTTTTCTTTGCCTAGTCTCTATCATAAATTGTCTTGATGAAATTGTTGTTTAAGTGCCCAAGAGGAGTTTCAACGCCATTGAACACTCTTTGATTTCTCTCTCCAAATACTCCAAAAGGTACAACCATGACCTTCTTCTTCTTCACTTTCGTACCGAAGAAATCCTCCCAAGCCAATAGATAGTGTATGTTTGTGTTTGTAAATATATACACACACACACACACACACACACACACACACACACACACACACACACAAACACACATATTAGAGTAAGCGTCCAAAACTAATACTTGTTTGGCAAGGCCATTGCAAACTCATATGAATAGGTTATCTAATTTTC
>NCQV01024526.1:8857-20572 GCA_002740545.1 Lophocereus schottii | reverse complement strand
ATCACACGTTAAACAAAATTAATGGACTGACCCTATTAAAGTTTAAGTCGGAAAATAAAAAAAAATCATGAAATGGCTAAAAATATAACTTAGCCCTTTTTTAAAAAAATCCAAATACCAAAATTAAATCAAAAATTATCCTAACATAAATAACATAACCAAAATAAAATCCTAATTAAAGCAAGTTAAACTTCAAGGAACTAAGACTGGTTTGATCCTCTATAAAAGAGGTACATAGGCAGCTCATGACAAAAAATGAGTGCAACCCAAATTTCAAATCAAATAAAATTACCTGTTCCTTAACCTGCACAAGAAGAATGTATATGTATAATACCTTTCCTAGAAGAAGCCTCTACAGCCACTATCTGATGCAATTAAATTTTAAATACAGGAGATTCGACATTAAAAATACGATAATTGTCGATTCAAATTACATAAAGTCTTATTAACGCAAAACAAAACAAAGAAAGAAAAGGTAAAACAGAATGGGTCGAAATCAAATAGTGGTCTCCCGAGATGGGGACGTAATTAAGGAGATTTATCCTCTTGAATAGGGTCGTATTCAAAATAAACCGATGTACATTTTTGCACGTCGGAAAGTTGTGTTATGCATATTATTTATTTTTATTAAATTTTTGCCCAACAGAGTCTTTCATATTGGCATAATAGGGATTATATTATACCTTACATTTAGCTTGTCTAGAAGCATTCAAATAAGGTGTCTTGCTATTTCTTTTTTTTCATTATTGAATCAAGAAATTGTCAAAGCCTTAGAAGATGTTAGACGTGATCTCTTAGGAGACGTTGGACAAGTTATCCGTGTTGTCCAAGTCATTGGACGTGGTCTCTTAGGAGACGTTGGATGTGGTGTCCGTGTAACTAGGGTCTCGGGGTAGACTAGTTACGTGTGTTACATGTGTAACGAATTTAACCCATTTAGTGAAAGTGTTGCTGAAATCCTACAGTGGTAGGTCGTGATTTTTACACCTTAGTTGGGCCAAAGGTGGTTTTCCACGTAAAAATATTGTGTCTCCTTTACTGTTTTCGCAATTATATTTGTTTCTGTTTTACTGCAAACACGCGTTCCGAATAGTTCTGACGAGTGTTTTGAGAAAACCGAAAAAACTTTTAGACACAGTTCACCCCCCTCTTGTGTCCTTGTATGAGTAAATCTAACAACAATAATTGCTCCAATACACCATCCATAACACAGAATGTAGTCCCGACCGAATCTTACGGAACATATTGGAATGCCAAAGTGTTCACAGTGAAGGTATCAACTAAGAACTTGCAGCTATAATGGTGTGGATGAGCGTGGTAAAGAATTTGATAACCCTATTCGTAAACAATATGCTTTGGAAAATAAACATTCTTTTTCAAAAATAAAATTCCATCCAGATACACCCCAATGGAATGGGGTGGATGAGGGTTTGTATATGCATTTCTTAGAAATGACCCATGCCTTTTGTTCGTTTAGACATGAATCTTGTTGCTCGATTTTTGGTGCATGTAGTTTGTACCGTGGTTTATATTATTAACCGATTGCCCACTCCTATTTTACATGGTGTTTCCCCTTTTGAAAAACGTTTTAAAAGTTCGCTGGATTGTTATTCCTTTTTTAGGGTGTTTGGCTGTGAATGTTTTCCTAATCTTACACTAGACAAACTTTTTCCTGCTTTAAAAGATGTGGTTTCCTTGGTTATGTTGCCGACTCTAAAGATTAATCTTCCCCAAAGATGAACCAAGAGAGAAAAAGAATCCCAAATAGAAGGAATCCTCTAAAAGAGATGAATCAATACGTAAAATAGGTAACCAAGAGATAAATCAACTCACCCTCTAACCCTCTAAAACCTTAGCACCAAGGATTAGATTAAATGGATGAACTTAAATCACTACCCTCCTTAAAGAGATAAAAAATTTGAGATTTTTGGAAAAAAACACCAAGTTTTAAGCTCTTATATCATTCAACAAGTCTGAATTTTCATAGGGGTAATTGAGTCTATAAATACCCAATTAGAGGGGGATTAGCTGCTAAATTAGTAGGTGCAAGTGGGCCAATAGAGGGCTTGCAAAATATCCTAGAAAAATAAATCAGGATGCTTAAGATAATTACAATCAAAATAAGCTGTATTTTCTAAGATTTATCTTCCATTTTCTAGAAAAATTTGAAAAGGTTCTACTAAACTAATGGAGGTGCCGCCACTTGCAAAATCTTCCTTTGTGTGTAAAATCACCCCATGCTGATTAATCACCAAGATCACAGCTGCATCCTCCTCAATTAGCCCATAATCAAAACCGTGCATTTTTCAGCTATGGACCGACCCTTGCTTGGTTGATAGTCAATAACTTTCTCAATACTTGGAGTTTAAATGTGATTCCAGGTTTGTCCGAAAATAGAATTCTAGGGTTTTCCATCCATATATAATTTATGAAAATTGGAGCCCATTTTATTGGTCAAAACTAAGCTAGTAGGGAGACAAAATGTTCTATCCAGAAACTAAAATTGAGCTAAAGAGATTGTTTTGGGAGGATAGAGTAACCAGGATCCTTATTTAGGGCTACTAATTACTCAACCATCTTCCTAAGCTTACTTGGACCTCCTCAAGGGTTCTAAGTTAATATTTATCTAGGAGGACCCAGCCCTTGACCTGGAGTCAATATTGAGCCTACTTGGTTTAAGAACCTTGCTTGTGAAAGTAGGTCCAAGCTTGAGGTGTGCTCCGCATCAACCCCTCCCCCTTGTAGAGGATTTGCCCTCAAATATTTGTTCTGTCATGCATCATCTTTAAGGCATGGCCTAAGATCTCCAACATTAAAGGTGGTGGACATTTGCATGTCTCCCGGAAGCTCTATTTTGTAAGCATTCTTCTCCACCTTTTGCACCACCTTATATAGATCATCTCCTCTTGCCATGAGCTTGTTCTGCGTCCTTGAAGGGAACCTTTCTTTGCTCAAGTGTAACCATATAAGATCACCTAGTTTGAACTCAAGATGTGGTTGTTCTTATTGCCTTTATGCTTGTTTGCTCATTCACTTTCTCAATTTGCACCCTCACTTGCTCATGTAGCCTCTTTATATCCTTAGCTTTTTGTTTGGCCTCAAAATTCACTTTTGATTCTTGAGGGATAGGGATAAGATAAATGGGTGTAATAGGGTTAAGGTCATAGCACATTAATTGCTAAAAATTTGCAATCAATTTTGATTATCAGTAGCGTCTGCACCTTTTGGTACAAGTGCTAGCCGCATCCGCATCCGCCCTAATGGCAGCTGTAGCAACAGTGAAGGTAGCAACTACAGTAGTAGCCGGTCTGTCATGATGTCTCGCACGATGCCCTAACTACTGCCTTTGTAGGAGCGACCATCACCACCACAAATGCAACAATGGGAGCTATTGTAGCAGGTGTAGAAGCTTGTTAAATGGCGGTTGTAGGATTGGATGCGGAATGACGATACATAATGCCACAATCAATAGCCAAACCCTAATCATCAAGTGTCAAACCTTTTGCATTTTTTTCATCCAGCAAGCACCTATTTGGAATACTCAATCATTGCCAACTCAATTCCGATGTCAACACGAGCATCAATGCAAGAACAAGTTCAACCTGATGGAGTGGTTGAACCTTCTAAGTAGAGGGAAATCCCATACAGATGGGAAAGGCACAAACTTGACCAGAGGTTCAAAGTATGGGCATAATTAGCAACACATTGATGTTTTGTGCTGAGCATTACCCCTAACTTATATATTATATACAGCATCTTCATCAAGTGATTCAACAAATCATTACAATATTCAAGGGTAAATACGATGGAGCATATAAATTGTGGAAGGAGATTCCTATTCCTATATGTGACTTGTGGCTTAAAGAGCTCAAGGAATAGTGGCTATAGTGTACAACTGAGCGAGCAAACAGCATCGTACAGCCGGATTCAGCAACACCCAACATATAAGTTGTGATTATTGCATTGCCGGACAATGAATGCGCATGTGCTAGAGTGGTGAGGGATATAGTTGGCAAAATCGAGCATCCCCGGTTGGAATTTTGATGTGTAAGGTCTTGCCTTCTTTATTTTTATTTTTTTTCCCCACTAATTTCTTTTTCTTTTTTTCCCACTAATTACTTTTCCTCTTTTTTGAGATAATTACATTTCCTTTCAATTATTAGATAAGTAATTTTTCATTTCATCCATCTTTTTTATTTTTCTTTCTTTTTTTCATATGTAAAAAGTTCTTTTTTATTTTTTGGCCACTAACTACCTTCCTCCTTTTTTTTTTTTTTTGAGATGATTACTTTTTCATTTCACTGCTTTTTTATTTTTTTAATTTTTCTCCCTTTCTTTAAGAGTCTTTATGCATTCTTAGTAAGCACAAACACATTATAGTTGAGATTCTAGAATATGATGTTTGTTTAGGAGCAATAGTGTATCTTATGGTACGTTGTGGTATATATTTAGTGAGATACACATTATGTAATCTTCTAAATTGTTATGATATATATTTTGCTAAACTCAAATTTAAAAATAAACAATTGAACGTTCTAGTGAATTATACTATGTTTTTTAGTGAGTTTTTACATAATGTTTTGGTAAGCTATAGCATGCATTTAGTGAGTAAACTTGAAATACATATTTTTTTAGTGATTTGTACTATTTCTTTTAGTAATTTGTGCTATTTATTTAGTGAGTTGTAATAGATATTTAGTGAGTTATAATATATATGTGGTGCCTAACTTGATTTAGGGAGTACTACTAATTAGTCATACTAAAAAATAAGTGAGCAAACAATATAATGCATAATTTTAGTAAATACATACACATTTTTGTTCATATTTTGGGGTATAGTATTTTCTTTGTGGGTAGAATGATTTTGGTGAGTTGTGATATATGTTTAGTGAGCAATACTTTATATTTATCTTCTAATGTGCTACACTATATCTTTTGATTAAAGTTTTAGTCACTAGTACTCTAACTTTGTAGTAAGCCATTTGCATCATGCTTGGTGAGCTAAAATATGCAACTAATGAGCAAATACTTTAAAATTTTATATTTCACTGATTTTGCTATGCCTTTTGGTGTGTTAGGACATATATTTAGTAAGCTATAATATGCATTTAGTGAACGGGATCATATTTGGTGAGCTAGACTACGTTTGTGTTATACTTACTAAATACAACACAAATGCTATGAGTGAGCTATGACATAACTCAAAAACTTGAAGATGTTATTTTCCAATGAATTATGCTATTTATTATAGTGAGTTATGCTATTTATTTAGTGAATTGTGACATATATCTAGTGAGTTGTGAAATACATTTGGCGATCAATACGATTTAGTGAACACTACTAACTATTCAGGATAACAAATGAGTGAGTAAAGAATATGATACACAATTTTAGTGAGCACATACACATTTTTGTTCCTATCGAGGTATGATATTTCTTATTAACTTGCATACTAACTTTGGTGAGCTATGATATTTATTTAGTTAGTTGTGATAGTTATTGTACAAGTTACGAAATATATTTGTTAATCAATATGATTTAGTGAGCAATAATATTCCTGCATAATAAAAGAGAGTGAGCAAACATATGATACACAATTGTAGTGACACATACACTTTGTCGTTCATATATTGCGGTATCTTTTTTTTTTGGGTGAGCTACATTGTAACTTTTTTGTAGACTCAATTAATGTATAAGGTTTTGATGATGACAATCCAAAATGTCCTAGTCAATATGCTATGAGTTATGTGTTGTGCTTGAATTGTATGTTGAGATAGGATCCGGAAAATACATAGAGCAGTTTGAATGAGCTTAGAGCATCAAGTTGACAACATGTGCAAAGAAATTGAGAACACTCCCCCAGAACAGTTCTGGAAGTGGTAGCATGGAATTGTGCAAGAATCAAGTTCACAACATGTGCAAGAAACTGAGAACACTCCCTCAGAATATTTCTAGGAGCCGTGGCATGAAACTATGCAAGAAGAATTCGAGAACACTCCCTTCAAACCAGTTCTGAGAGTGGAAGCATGGACCTACGTAAGAAGTCTAGGTGACAACAAGAGTCTTAGGATTGAATGTGTGTATGTTAATTTAGATTCTTGTTAATATGTTAAAGAAGAACTTGACTTAACACTCACCTTGAAGGAATTATTTAAGCTGACTCAGAACACTGCTCAGAACAATTGAACAAACAGGTCTGCAGTGCTCCGAGGGCAGTGAGTGCAAAAATTGATTTTCAAAGATTTTCAGGAGTCTTCCTACTGCCAAAATTCCTAATATATTTAGGATCGATTTTTTGATAATATTGCAGTTTAGAAAGAGTACTTTCCTAAATAATATTGGCTGCCTAAAAGATTTTTCAAAAGATTTTATCTTATCCTTAAAAGATATGATTTCCTAAAAAGATAAACTCTTGAAGGATTTAATTCTTTTTAAGATACTGAGTATTTTCAGAGTTATTATGGAAATCACATCCTTGTCTTTTCGTAGGTATATAAGCACTTGCCTCTCATCTCTTCAAGCAAGGTCTTTCAAGGGTTTTTACGATTGATCCAGTGCTAGAATTGCTTTTCTGAGTCTGAATTTTTCTGTGAGAAAAACCTTCAAAGTGTGTGCTTAATCGAGTCTTCATTGTTGGCATTATAGGAGTTGTATGGTACCTTACACTCAGCTTATTTAGAAGCATTCAAGTAAGGTATTTTTTATCTCTTATCCGTCATCGTGATTAGAGGTTATCCAAGTTGTTGGATGTGGTCTCGTAGGGGACGTGTGGAAATTGAGTCCGTGAGTATTTGTCCAAATTGGACGTGGTCTCTTAGGAGACGGTGGACGTGTTGTCTGTGTGAGCTTGTCCAAGTCTTGAGAGACTTTGGATGTGTGTTTGTAACTAGAGTCTTGGAGGAGATTAAGTTACATATGTGGTGTTGTCACGTGTGTTACATAGTGTACCGAACTTGGCCCGTGTTAGTAAAAGTATTTGTTGAAATCCTACTGAGGTAGGTCGTGGTTTTTATATCTCCATTGGGCCAGAGGTGGTTTTCTACGTAAAAATATTGTGTCTTCTTTACTATTTTCGCAATTACTTTCGTGTCTGTTTTACAGAGAACACTCATTCCAATCCGTTCTCATGAGTGTTCTGAAAGAAATTTTGTTTCTGTCTCACTGGAACCACGCACTTCAAACTGTTCTCACGAGTGTTTTTGAAACAATTTGAAAAATTGGAAGACACAATTCACCCCCCTCTTGTGTTCTTGTGTGTTTAAATCTCACAATTGGTATCAGAGCAGAGTTCTCACACTTAGGTTAAAACCTTGAGAGATCCTAAAAAGATGAGTGCACCACAAGGAATCTTAAAGGGTCAATCTATGACTCGCCCTCCGTACTTTAATTTGCAACACTATAATTGGTGAAAAAATTGAATGGAGAACTATATTCAAGCTGAGGATTATAAGTTGCGGATGCTCATTGTGAGTGGTCCTTACATTCTAGTGAAAGTCACAACTGACGGAAGACTGCTCCTAAGGAATCGAAGGAATTTGACTCAGATAATTGTAAAAAGATGGAGAAAAACGCCAAAGCCAAGAAGCTGCCATATTTTGGACTCTGACCTGACAAGTACACTCGCATCTCAGAGCGTGAATCCGTAAAAGAGATATGGAATGCCCTTCAAGTAGCTCACGAAGGAACCAATCAAGTCAAGCAATCCAGGATCGAGCTGCTGGTGAGGAAATATGAGCTATTCGAGATGAGTGATGAAGAAACAATCATGGACATGTATACTCGAATCACTCATATTACTAATGAGTTAAAATCATTGGAAAAATCCTTTACCACCGAAGAATTGGTGAGGAAGATCCTACGATTTTTACCTCAATCGTAGGAAGCGAAAGTTGCAGCCATCCAGGAAGCAAAGAAGATGGATGAGATTTCTTTGGATGAGCTCATAAGGAATCTCCAGGCATACGAATTGAGGAAAAACTCCCAGGTAAAGGGAGAAATGAGGAAAGACCAGGGCCTTACTTTAAAGGTAGTGGAAAGTGATGATTCTGATTTGGATGATGAAGTAATGGCCATAATAATCCGGACGTTCAAGAAATTCATCAAGAAGGCTAAAGAGAACTTCAGGAAGGGAAGTACCAGCAAGACGAGAAGCAGCGATCGTGATCAGCCCTCGGGTTGTTTCAGATGTAGGAAACATGATCATGTGTTGAAGAACTGTCCCATGCAGAAGGAAGAACAAGGCTCAGAATAGTTCCGAAACCGCAAAAAGAAACCACAATTGAGTGGTTCTGCCAAGCGATTCACTAAAGCTATGGTGGCAGCATGGGGTGAAACTTCAGAAGAAGAGAATAGCTCCTAAGATGAAGCTGAAGCACTGGTACTCATGGCTAGAAGCGAGTCCGAAGCTGATTCAGAATCAGATGAAACCATGTCTCAATTCAAGGAAAAGGTAAGTGGTTTTAACGAAAGGAAAATTCTGAAATTACTATTTTCCTTAATGGATGAATGTGAGGCAATAAGCACTGAGTATTATATGCTTAAAGATACTTGTTTCAAGTTAAAAGGGGATATCCGAATGCTCGAAAAAGCCATACAAAAACTTGAGAGAGCAAATGAGATTCTCACCTCTGAAAAGGATGAAAAAGCTTTTGCCTTAAGCAAGGATCTTGACACACTAAAAGAACTTGAACGTGTGAATGAAATTCTCAAGTGTAAAAAATTTGAAGCAGAAGAAAAGACCCTTACCTTAGGTAATGACCTTAATGCATTTAAGGACCACATGAACACAAGAGAGAAAGAGTTTAACTTTGATCTTACATGACTGGAAAGTGAGTCCCTAGACCTGAAATTTAGGCTAGAATCCTTGGTGAGTGAAAAATAACAAACTACTTGAAAAGGCTCATAAGACTAAATCCGACCACATTCAGAACAGGCGTTGGAACTGTTCCTCAGAAGCACATGCTCATAAGGACGAATCTGACCTTGTTCAGAACAGGTGCTGGAATAGTTCCTCAGAAGCGCTTAATTGGCTAAACACTCACCATAGCAGAAATAAAAGGGGACTAGGATTTGTGAATAGACCTATCACTAAGCCAGTAAACAAGAAGTATGTTGGACTTAAAGAAAATGTCACCTGTTTTCACTGTGGAAAGACTGGTCATTATCGGCACACTTGTCTTTTAAGAAAGAGGGCCATGGAAAGGAACTCACTATATGTTATACAAATGTGGATTAAAAAGGATGAGTTAATTTCCATGACAGAGAACATAGGACCCAAGCGAATCTGGGTTCCCAAGACAAACACTTAGCTGTTTTGTAGGCTAAAGTGAGAGGAGGCAACCAACTATGGCTCTTGGATAGTGGTTGTTCGAGACACATGACTGGAGATAAATCAAACTTCCTCTCACTTATAGCCTTTGATGAAGGGAGAGTGGCAATTGGAAACGACAAGTCAGAAAAATTGTCGGTGTAGGTAAGATAGGTAAATCACTCTCTCACTCTATTAGTAATGTGTACTTGGTTGATGGTTTACAACATAATTTGCTAAGTGTGTCTCAATTTTGTGCTAGAGGTAATTACGTTGGGTTTTCTTTTGGTCAATACTTGATTACCAATATCATTACTAGAGATGTTGTGTTGAGGGGAAGCAACACAATAATGTGTATGTATTGGTTGATGAAACTAACCCCTTGATTGAGCATGAAAAATTCAAAAATGGTCTTGTAAGAAAAGACCTCTCGCTCACTCAAAACTCCATGGTGGATAATGGTAAGTCTCCTGAAGGTGAAATAAGTCCTGGATCTGGAAATATGGAAGGTGGGCAGGGAGAAAACTAGTCAGGGGAAAGCATTGCTGAGCTTGATTTGGAACAAAACCAACCCACTCAACCTAACCCTTTCTGAATAGGTGTGGGAATAGGCACTAGAACAGATCCACGACCTGTTGCATCAAGTGTTCAGGAGAGATTGAAAAATATGTCTGTGGCTCCAGTTACTCCAGGAGCTTGGAGGCACCAGAGTTCACACCCCCTTGACCAGATTATATCTGATATCAACATTAGGGTGCAAACCAGATCTAAACTCAAAAACTTTTGTGCTTTCTATGCCTTTTTGTCTCACGTTGAGCTAAAAATTTTTATGAAGCTCTTACAGATTCTGACTGGTTACTGCTATATCAGAGGAGCTTCATCAATTCGAAAGGTATAAGGTTTGGCATCTTGAACCACGGCCTAAAGACAGATCAATAATTGGTACCAAGTGGGTGTTCAAGGACAAGTTGGATGAGTTCAGAACAACCATTCGGAACAAGACTAGGCTGGTGGTTCAAGGCTATAATCAAAAGGAAGAGATCGATTATTTGCACCTACTATGCTGATTATGCTGAATTTTGGTTGATAGAAAAAGCACCTTAGGTATGACTCATTTTTTTAGGCCCTATTTGGTCTCTTGGGCAACTAAGAAACAACACTCTGTTGCCATGTCCACAGCAGAAGCCGAGGCTGTGGCAGCTGCTTCTTGCTGTGCTCAATCGTTGTGGATACGACAACAACTCAAGGACTTTTGTATTGACACAGGGTGTATTCCTATATTGTGACAAAACAAGTGTAATTAACGTTGCCAAAAACCTATGTCAACACAAAAAGACTAAGCATATTGACATATGTCATCACTCTTTGAGAGATAATATTAAAAAGGGCTTAATTTCAATGAATTTTTGTGCCACCATACACAAATTGCTGATATATTTACCAAGGCACTAAGTAGAGAGCAGTTTGAGAGGAATAGACTTGAATTGGGTATGGCTAAAAGAACTTAAGCATGCTTGTTTAATCCCAATGATTGACTAGTTAAGGGTTTTTAGGCCAAATAAATTGTTACAATGGATGCATTCAATTTTTGTGCTTTTATTGGCATATGTGTGGAATGTAATATGCTGACACTCGTTGATGTCTAATGATATTGCCCTTAGTGTCCTGAGACACCGAACTTCTAACAGTAAGAATAGGTTCTAGGAACAGACTTGACCACTGTTTGTATCATGTGCTGACCAAGTGGCATTATTAAAGGACTGTTGGAAACTGAAATTTTCTTTTTCATTGCACCTAACCTATAATTTATACCATAACTAGTGTAATAATGTGTTGCATGCAAAACATTCTATCTCTCCAAAATCCGTCAATCTCTCTCTCTGTACACCAAGAACCTGATTTCCCTCTTTTCCCTTAAACCCCCTCAAAACCCTAGCTCCAAATCACCTCAAATCCTTAAAATAGCAAGAACTCGTGGCGGTCAAGCATCCTACAAACTCAAGACTTCTCAGCCAAGATTGCTACTAAACCAACTATCAAGAAAAGGGGCGAAATTAGGATGAGTTCTGAGGGAACGTCACGGGCACCTTCATCACCACAAATAGTTTTGATTGGTATGGAAAACACTCCTTCACCATCTTTTTCGATTACTCCATCTATTTTTGGGTTCTTGAAGAGCTTGGACTTAAGATCAGTAGACTTGAACCCTGATGTGGTACCTTAGGTACACCTAATTACTGGTTGGGAGATTGTGGTGGATGACCCAAGTGTGGCCGAATCAAAGGTAGGGGGAAATCTGTCAGGGTCAGTACAGTATACTGTTGATATGGATATTGGGCATGTTGAAAAAGAACCTGTTCTCGAGACTGATTCCATCATAGTGGACGANNNNGATAAAGATGAACCAA
>NCQV01024480.1:819-19376 GCA_002740545.1 Lophocereus schottii | reverse complement strand
GCTTTCATGAGTTGCTTTCTAATGATGGCACAAAATGAAAACCAAAAGAAGGCAGCCCAAAAAAAAGATGAAAGGACGAAACAGTTATGAATCAACTACATATATGTCGTAGACTTTAAGATGGCATTACAAACGTTTTCAAAATTGTCTCCTTATCGATCCAAACAGTACGAGATCGAAGCATATCTTTCCCACACATTTCATGCACCATTTGCTCGAACCTCATACCATTTTCGAGTCATACTACATCATCTCTCCCAGAAACAGCAAATTTTTTCCTCTTGCCGACATGCATTATATATTCACAGCCCCATGAATCTGCCTGTCTCAACCCAAATTATCCAATAAGTCATCTCGCCAACCAGCTCTCCTACATCGCGATCGCACTTTGGTGCTATCTAATAAAAAAAAATCTTAGGTAGAAAGGGGGAAAAAAAGAAGAGGAATTTACACATCTTGCTCTACATATTCCTAATCAAGACTGTACAATATGTCAGTATCCTATGTCCCCCCTATCATTTTCCCCTCACCTCTTTCTTTGTTCATCCATGGTTCCTACTTCATGTGATTGGCAAAGAAAAGAGGAGAAGAAATATATCCTCTAGGAAGGGAGAAGCAAAAAAAAAAAATTGCCTTTTCCTCTGCCATATTAAGTGTCGAATTGAAGTGGAAAGGAGTAACTTTTGGAGGACTTCTTAGAAGTGCTCCTTGTGGAATTCGAATTTTGTCGTGCCTCTTTGATTATACTCATTGCATAGCACCTTCAGTTCTTTCGCCAAGATTGGTGCACCACAGTAGAAAACACCTGCATATGGAAGTAAATTGTATGTGAATTTATGTTCATATTATATGCTTGAAGGCGCATGAGCATCATCCTCTGTCAAAATCTTGACCAGTTACAGCAGTAGATTTGGCTGATAGACAGAATGGTCGATAAAAGGGATGATGTCCATTCGAGTTCAAGATTAGAAAAGGTCAGAATCTATCTACTGTCTTAAACATGAAAACAACTGGTGGAATCAGCCGGCTTACCTATTCTAGCATTTGCATGCTTGGAACCTATCTTGGATAGAACCTTTTTCCAGTTTGGCTTTGCAAAATGCGTACGAACCTGAAATAGAAATTGGCAAGAGGAGGAATTTATCACATGAGATTGGTGCCCAAGGTACGCTTCTGGAAGTTGCATCTCTCAGCTGCAATGTTCTTAAAATTTTCATGCTGGGGTCTTCTGAAAATTGTGAGTTTTTCCCCCCCATTACAAACGACATTACATCAGGATTTCATATCCACCAACCTTGCCCAAGGGCCCAGACTCCCTTCAGTGTGACTTTACAGACTATGCCTTTTACAAGAAGCCCAATGTGACCCTCCAAGGCCCCTATGGACTACCCACCGAAGGACCCATACAGAGAAAAAGGCCAAGGGAGCAAAGATTTAGATGAGACACAGGGCTACCATCCCACAATTGCATATTTGCATGGATCCCAACAACGTGGGACATGTCATGGCATAGGCCTTGACCTTGTTGTCATGCCACGACCTAGCTACAACACTGGGCATGCTATGCATTACTCCTAGTCTCCTAACCTCAGTGACGGCACCATGGCAAGCCCATCCCTTTGTTCTTCGCTCAAGTCCCCAAGCCCTTGTGCCTAATCATTGATTCTAATGGCATGCGAGGGGACATGGTTGGGTGAGCATTGGGATGAGTTACCAGTTGGGGGAGGGTGGGCCTCGCTCAATCACCGTCTCATTGCTAGCACGAGCCGTGGATGTGTAGGGGGGACTGGAACTTATGATTTTGCAGAGTCAAGGGCTGAAGGGAGAAGTCTTAACATGTGTTGAGATGCTTGTGTTTTAACGTGTAAATTTGACATGCATCTAATTTGTTCGCATTTGCCATAATCAGAGAAAGGATGAAAATTTTTTGACCAGAGCGATTCTGGTTGCCCGAATATGCAAAGCATCAAGAAATCGAAGTAGGGAAATGAATCTATACCTTGGTACCAGAAACAATATCCACCCCATTCTTAGCATGGTTGAGAGCTGCAACCATAGTGATGAGGGCTGAACGTGCATCGCCTTCCTCATATACACTTGTTAAGTAGTTGTGCATCTCGATTACACCCTGTTACAAAACGAGACCCCATGAGACCTCTAATGAATCTCAGTAAATTTTAAAAATTAATTTTTCCAGCTTTGCATTTGGATTCACCCTTTGATCAAGCTCAGCAACTTCATTCATGACTCCTTTGAACCAATCAAATGAGCCTTGCTCTCTAGTAACCCAGTAGAAGTAGGCATTTGTGGTTCTGAAGGGCTTCTTTTGCTTCGGTGAGCCCTTAACATTGATGCCTGGTACAGGGTACAGGTCTGGTACTGGGTAAAGGTCAGCAGCCTTCGCCTGTTTGGTACAAAACAGAAATTGTATGTTAAACTCTCCACTTAGCAGTCAAATCATACCAACTTAATGAAACAAAAGAGAATCCACAATGTATTTAATCATGCCATCAAGAACTAATTCACAAGTAGTTAGCCTCATTACTCAACATTGACACAAGTACTCACTTCCTCCTCCTCCTTTCTGATAATATTGTTAAGCAAATCTTTCAGGATACTAATGAAGGGTGTTGCTCCAATTCCCAGGCCAACAAGGAGAAGGACATCATATTTACGATAATCTTGCGCTGGAGCACCATATGGCCCATCTATGAGTAGCTTTGGCAAACTGAAAAAAAGGATTGAGTATAAATTAAATATGATCTATCCTTGTTACAAATTCAGAAGAAAGAACTAATCAACCACCTCTTTTTCGTTGTTTCATCGGCTCTAAGGAGCCCACTTCTCCCAGGCACAGGTTTCTCACAAGCTGCAGCAAACACTCTCTGAAGCTCTTCTGTCCAGTCTCCAAGCTTCCGGATATGGATACTGAGGAAATCATCTCCTGGAGCAGAAGTGATTGAAAATGGGTGCCTGGAAAACAGCACGCTAATAAGACAAAGGTCTACGCTTAAGAGAAAAGACAAATTTCTAGCACATCTTCTCCTTACAAACATATTTGAGCTTTAATAACTGTCCCACAATGCTTTTTCTCTATTTTTTGGGGAAATACATCTATCTAATACATTTATGCCATTCCTATGGATGCATCTTGTAAGAGGGTGGAGACATTTTGATGACTCTATCAGATGCATGCTATAGCCTGGTATGATCAGCCTGCACTGAGGAAACCTACATCTTGGAAAGCGATCTATTCATTCAATGAATTACTGGCAATCCGGGTTCACTACGACAGGAAAGGAAAATCAGACACCTGCACCAATGCGCATGGCATATCATTCGATCAATATATCGAAAGTATGACCCCAAGGACTTCGCTGGTCAAAATGAAATGTTTTTCTCCTGACTATAATGTAAGTAGAAGAAAATCATGTATAAGTGATGTCAGTGTGACTTTACCATTCAAAGGGAGAGACTGCAGGGCACTGGACGAACATGTACTGACCACTCTTGTAACGAAACTGAGGCGGCTTTGACATTTGCAGCGTAAGGACATTTCCAGGATAAATAGCCACCTGATAGATAACAAGAAAAGCAACTATCAGCAGTGATGGTAAAGCTGCATTTATGAGCGTCGTGAACGAGATAGCTTGAATTTTGGTTGGGCAGACTAACCTTCAGAAGACGTACAGAGAACAAGCCTGATCGAAAGAATCTTAGTGTCCGTTCCCCTGCATATAACAACACAGGAATGGAGAGATACATCCATGTCTGCAAACAAGGATATTGAGAATTAATAACAGATCAGCAACTGACAGTCAGATGAAGAAACAACTACATTCATGAATGATAGAAAGATTACCGTCTTAAGGTACCATTTGTGGACGAGATAAAGTTTGATCCCATGAATGAAAAGACAAATGTAGACAATGACGAAAAGGTGGTGTGAGTACCAAAAGGCATTGAACCCAGTGACCCTATCAAAAGGCTTGGGGAGTCTAATAAGGCCACGTCTAAAATATCGAGTAGCCAGAGTGAAAGCTATCGCCATTAGAAAAACCATGATGAGCCCTGTTATACCCTCATATCCTCGAACTAGGTCTCCATAAGTGGGTTTTATTTCACCAAAGTAATGACTCAAATAGCGCTTGTAGTCTTCTGGCGATGATCTCTCCAGCCTCACAAAATCACAAGTAAGATGGTTCCCAACGTGAAGGGCACTAGCAATCACAATGGCAACAGCGATTGTCTGCAAAATTTAATAGTAACTTAGAACGGGTGCGGGGGAAAAAAAAGGGGCATGAAGAACTGGAACTAGAAGACTTGCCATGTGAACTATATTACCCTTAATTTTTTAATCGCCCTAGAATGATTTCAATGAAACTTCATTCAGACAGCCACACAAGGAACACTCTGAGAAACAGAAGAATTGCTGCCTATGAACAACCATTAACTACTTCAAAAATCAAGAGCAAAATATAGGGGAACAAAAATAACAAAATTTGTTGAACCATAGGAGTAGAAGCCTCTATTATCATACTTTCACCAACTACAGACAAAAGGAAATACAAGTGAAGCAATGTTTCTCTTTTCTGTTTGAAACAATCTTCAGCAACTAGGTTTTCAGAAAACTGATGATGCTAAGATTTATTTTTTTCCTTTCAAGCTATTTTTGCAATGCTAATCTTGTTTCTTCATCCTTTCTTCCATAGTTCCATTCATAAGCATGCAAACAAAAGAATATCAAAACCCTTTTCCAGAGAGATACACAAAGAGGGGGGGGGGTGATTCCCATGCCAATTCAAAATGTCTTGTAGTAATAACAGCAAGCACATAGTAGTTATTAATTAGTTTTTGCAGAAATTTGCTCTATTCATCAAGCCAAATTTATTATCATGTAGTATTTGAATTCAATGCAGGAACTGAGGATAAGTTCAGTTCATCAAAATGATTCTGAGCTCCCAATCCTGTTCAAGTGAGGCTATACAAATCTAGCTAACTGTATCTTTCTGCAGCAGTCACTTCTGCCGCCATCCTTTAGTGGACTAATTAAGGTTTGCAAGAGTAGCATTGGACAATCACGGTTTGCAAGACTATCCAAGGTTTGTAAGAGTAGCATTAGAGAAGCACACAAGCTACCAGTCAAGTCCAGATTAAGAAACATGCAACTTATCTGCATTTTATTGTATTAAATATCAGACATGAAACAATGATTTAGAGCTTAGCTTCCCAATTTCAACCTGCAAGACTTGAGTCATGAATTTCACAACCAGACTTTACAGAGTACGTAATTCATTTCGCCTACAAGTCAACCCTGTTCTTTGTACCGCTAAATCAGCTTCACTAACGAATAAGATCAAGTGATCAACCAATGCACAAAACTTTTCTCCGAACATCTGAAAGCATATTCTACTTGGGTCCCCACAAAAACAGCGTATGAAACAAGCATCACAAAAGAGAACGGTTACTCAAGTGTGGTGGGTATACCTTATGGAAGTTGATGTTGTCGTCAAAAGGCACAATATAAGCCAGCCTGGTGGACCTAAGCCAAGTTATAGTGTTCCTACATACTGGAAACAATATTAGAGCCATGTTCAACTTTAAGGTCTCAGCTGCACCCTTAGCTGTGCTAAGGCAATATCCCATTACTTTGAAGGCACTCTTGTTTTTGTACTGGATGAACTTCCATGTAAATAACCCAATCATTACCAAAATCCAAAGGCTTAAAAGCCAGATCCTCTTCCAATTATCTTGCAGAAAATAGAGCATGTTTGTCCTCATCCTCTGCATTGGGGTTCTATATCTTAGTCCTTGCAAATTTTGGCTCAGGGCTTGGCTCGTGTAGCTGAGTGCCTGACTGTAGCTCAGGTAGGTGTCCTTTTGTAGCAGAAGAGTCTCCAATTGCCACAACTGCACGATAACCACCAAACAAGTCATTATGCAGAGTAGGAGAGAGAAAATGACCAGGAAATTAGTCACGGAACTACGATTGAGTACAGGACAGAAATTGAGACACTAATTTTGCATTCACTTTCACAGTAGATGGCTGGCAATGCATCAGTGCGGTGTAGCAGAAGCCCATTACTCCCTACTATTGATCAAACTCACATGGGTTATGGGTTTCTGTGTATCAACTACTCGTCTGGATCTACACGTGGCAGATAAAAATGTATGTAACGCATTTGTTTATAGATAAATTAGTATAAGACGTAATGCAGCCAAAAATGGATCCAAAAAATATAGCTAGCTAGACTAGTAACAAAATTCTTAATGCGGTCAAAACCTACCGTAGCAAGCTAATCATAATAAAGTTGACCCACATACCAAGCCCATAGCTTAGCGACCATGTGGGGGAAAGAAGGCAATATTCGGTCACGGACACCTTAGAAAACTTAAATGCGATTAAAACTAATTCGTATGAATTGGGCTTTGCGTTCTTTCGCCGTGAATGCTTCAACTACAAGCCTAGTAGCCTGGTTAAGTGCGCATTTCCAGTAGCTGTTCTGTCTAGGCGACCGACTGCTAAGAAATCTTTCTTAAATTAAGGTACGTGGATTTTTCTACAACATTTTTATAAGATCTCTGTGATAGATTAACTCATAACAAAGACTTCACCAAGAAAAGTTCAACATAATAGTCGGATGGTAAGACACGAACTCAACCTAATCAAATTAACGAGAAAAATACAACTACCGCACAAATAGAGGCATTTTGGTTGTTTAATTGTTTAGCATGAAATGAGTCTTTAATGTTTTTGACAAGCATAAGTTGGTTTTTAAGTCGAGCTTCGAATGATATATACAATTATTTGGTGCAACTAATCAATTACTAGTATATATCGCCTATTATTTGTAGTAAAATAATAAATGTTTTACTACATGACACTTTTAAGTGTCATGTTTTGTCCTAAAAAATCATATTACAGTTTTAAATTAAAAAAAAAAATGACTCAATAGCAGAAGCATATTACAACTTATAAATTATATGAAATAATATTTTTGTCCATAAGTTACTACATTTCTAAAATACGCATATTGTATGCCCTTGAAAGTGTGGTTGATATGATTAGGGTGTTATTTAATACTTGATTAACATAACCGACGAATATTTAACCTTAGTAATTTATAAATATGTATAATCATTGAAAATTTGGTGAGTTTGAATCATAAAACATGTGAATTTAAGATAAAACAGGACATTTAAGGATTTCTTACGATAAGATATATATCATCACTCTTTTTCATATTGCTTAGGTCACATGCCATTCGATACTCATATTCTATCTCATAACAAATTTCAAAACAAATAATCTGAAGCAAAACCCATTTATCACTTGTTCTCTTTTTTTATTTTTTCATGAACAACTTAAAATGGGTTTGGGAAAAAAAAAAACTTTCGGAATTTATCAAAAACTAACAAGTTGAATTGAATAAGGTCTTGTCTTTATTCTGTAGTTTTGCTTTTTCCATCTTTTACCAAAAGCCAGTGAGAATCTCAATGGGGCCCTGTGGGCATCATAAATAAATAGATCGTGACCAAATTGTTGTCAACACGTAATCAGTTGAAGATGTGACAGTACCTCAATATATCCTAGCCTTTCTGGGTCCAGTTCTTCCATGATCAAAGCAGCGTACTCCTCTGCTTGCTCTTTTAACCTCGACAACTTATTTGCAGAAGCACTTAGCATAATGATCTGCATATGTTTGGAAATATTCCAAATCCAATGTTAGAAGTTTAGAAGAGCAATACTTGCGATAGTCAAAGCCATTAGCTGTAAAAAGATTTTAGAAAACAATTTTACAGCCACAATTTGTGGATCGGAGTATTTTCAGGTGCCATATATGTAGTATATACATTATTTACAGAGATCTTATTGTTGAAGCAACTTAAGTTTCATTTACTGCAGTTGGACAGGTAGTCACTATATCTAACCGTCAAGCAAAACAAATTCTGCATATAGACCCTAGAGCTAGGGTCTAGGGAGGGAAGACTTTCTTCTTAAGAAAACCGTGAAGAACTCTGTCAGGATCTATAAATCCCACCCCATCGGCGCCCGTGAAAAAAAAAAATAATCAATTTTACCCCCCACAACATTTATAAAAGGTAACTAAATATGAAATGGATGAAATAATTTTCAATTACCATACTATACAATCCAATTCTCTAATTTTAAATGATAAATTTTAGAATCAGGATCTTGTTATCACTAATTTTAAGTTACAAATTATAAAACAAATATCATGTAATCAGTAAATACATGACGTTTAGTTACATAACACCTCATCGTTAAAAGAGAAAAAGGACAACTTATAGAATGGTACCAATAAAAACTATAAAAGGACAGGGTAAGGATACATACGATTCGGAGGTACAAACAAGTTGAGTGTCATACACTCATACATCATTGACTGAAGGGGGAAAACATACCAGAGAAACATTACATTTCATTGCATAATTTGAGTTTTTAAGTATTTGGACTAAATACTGACATCTAAGTCTAAACCATATGACCATTTTACAGACACCTACACACACAAAACGCACACTTGACATCATAAAGGAAGCCAGCCACCCCGAGCAAAAGGAGGGGAAAAAGTTTGGGGGGGGGGAGGTTGGCTTCGCCCGGTTGGTTTCAATCAATCATACACTGCTGAAGGAGAATCTTCCTCCGATGATTATTAAATTATTAATAGAGAACATGGGAAACGTAGTACATGAGAAAAGCTTATTTAGTCCAAATCAAAATTAATTTATGACATTAACACACGATAGAAAAAAAGTTGGTTGTGTTTTAAAGATTGCAAATCCATTCATTTTCGGCCACCAAACTGTCTGACTGGTAATTATTTTTTAAGATTAATTAGAAAAAGACAACTTGTAGTCTTCTCTACCATCTATGAACTTGCTTTTTCCTGTACTTAGACGTGAATTCATAATTCAATTCAGTGATGTAATACAATTCGAACCATAAAAGCTTTATTTTTTCAGAATGACAGTACATAAAGATAGAGGATAAACTCTAAAAAATATAAAAATTTATTATTCCCCCCCCCCCCGGGGGAGACACTGTGAGGCAGAAATCGAAAGAACAGACGGGCAAGAAGTGGTCAGCGCAGCATAAAGGTTATGCAGCCGAAACATGACAGGGTGTTATCCTACTTCCATGCATATTAGTGCCCCGTGGCCCCCCCTCCCATGGTAAAAGTACGACTTTCCTCGTTATTAATTTCACAAGAAGATTCCGATCAATTTAAAATATAAATAAAAAAAGGCACCATTTGCGCTTAAAGATAATAATCTACGTGAAATTTTGCTCTTGTTGTAGATTTGCGAAAGAAATAAACAATATATCTTACCTCTTTTACTTCCTCTTCAGTCAGTCGGCCATCGTCATCTTTATCCACCCTTCAAAGAAAGATAATAAGGTGTGAGAAATTAATTTAATCAACACATAGTAAATTTTTTATTTTAAAAAAATTTACTAATAAAATTACTTAATTTTCTAGCAACAACACTGTGTAGTTCCATTATGGAGTACTTGAAATGTAGGTTTTTTAAAAAAAAATTTGAAAATATTTCCATGATCTTGCAAGTGAATTATTCTCAACAAGTTGAGGAAACTTTGCCCCAAAACAATACAGAAAGCATTGTGAAATGCAAAGCTTATATTATATTCCTAAAAATAGAAATTTTTACAAACTACGTCAGCATTACATATTTAAAATTGTGTGTATGATATATATTATCGTGAAAATAAATAATTAATTATAAGTAATCATTGACACTGGTATAATGTAATCTAGTTTAATAAAATAATGAATGAATCAATCAATCAATACGTTCTTAACGCTCGAAAAAGAACTTTAAAAAAACGAAAAGAAAAAATAAAGGATGAAGAAGAAGAAGAATGAATGGTTAGCTGCAAACATGTCGAAGAAGATCTGCAGACGAGAATCGAAGCTCTGATCGGTGATTTGCGACCAGTACTCATACAGTTCATCTTTGCTGATCTTTTCGACCTTCAATCTTCTTCGCCTGCTCAATGCATCGAACAATTCTAACGCAAATTCCTCTGAATCCTTCATTCCTAATTACGAACAACAATGAAAACAGCAATCAATGAACAAACTCGAACTGGACTGAAACAATCGAATTCGATGAAATTCAATTACGAACACACCAATGCATTCTGCGAAATCGGAGCGATAAAGATAACCATCCTTAGCAAGCTTCTCGAAATTGCGCTCAACTTCATTCCAAGCAGCACTTCCTTTGTTGCTGATGAATCTGAGTCCTCTAAGAGCCTTATGAGCTCCCGACCTGGTGCGATTCAGCTGAGCCAGATGTCTCCGGCGAGCTCTCGCCGCAATCGCCGGGTCAACTCCCGATTCGTACCGATTCAGCGACGGCGAGCTGTTCAGGACCTTCCCAATTTGTCGCTGATTCCACGACAATCGCTTTGTAAGCTGCTGAGAAAAGGACTGCTTCGCTTTCGTTATCTCCGCTTTCAACTCCTGCGAGAACTGCCGCATTCTGCTCGACGACGTCCTCGCCGGCACTGGCGGAGCCTCGATTCCACCGACAGAACTTCCTGCGTCGGAATCTGCAGTGAGAGTCGTCGTCACCGGCGCCGGCTCTACGCTGCGGAGAATAATGGTGTCGTCATCTTCGATGTCGAGCGTGACCTCGACGAACTCCTCGCCGGCGGACGGCGGGGTGGAGTAAGACGACGTCGTGAAGTCGGTTCCGGGAGAAGATCCAGCGCTCATAGCCGCCGCCGTTGGCGCCGGCGCCGGCGGCTTCACACCGTCGGAGCTCCGCCGGCGTTCAGGCGTTCCGTAGTCTCTCATTACAGAAAGTCAAAGGCGATTTGATTAGCTCTGAAAAAACCCTAAATTGAGTAGAATTGTAGGAATTGTTTATGCATTTATCAGGGAGTTGGAGTTGGTCTTGCCTTTGATTTTGGATGAGTGTATGTATGCCGGTTGGAGATAGAATGGAGCAGAGGAGGTGAGGTGAGAATGAGATGAGATGAATAGCGAAAAGGGGAATGGGAAAAATATGCGAATTTTAAAAAGATGATGGTGGCCCTTCATTGGATAATAAACGCGTCGTTTTAGTTGAAAAATAACTTAAAACGTGAAGCTCCAGCTTAAATTAGGAATAGACGCAGCAGCTTCGTCTTTAGGCTTAATTTATGGGGGAAATAACACTACTCGTAAAATTTAGAGCAATTTTTGAATTATTTCAATTTATATAAGGCTGTGTTTTTTTAAAACTTACTTTTTCAAAATAAGATCAATCAGTTTATTAAAAATAGGTTCAAACTTCGATAAAAATAAATTTAATTCATTTCAATTTTTAAAAAAATAGTTGAAACTAATGAGTGAACTAGTTGTTGGGATTTTGAGTTTCGCTCCTATAGTGAAGGGTTTGAGCATTGGTATCTCTTTTTCTCCCTCTATCTAAATCTCTGAATGCTGCAGTTGTAGCATAAAGACTGAACAAAAACTAGTTGAAAAGAATCAATTCTAGCTTACACGTCACTCTTGTTATATTATTATACTAAATTCACAGCTTATGGGCGTGTTCGGTTAAATTAGCTATTTTAGTAATAATTAGTTGTTTTACTAGCTGTTAGCGGTTTTACTAGCGATTAGCTATGATTCACTAGTTGTTAGTAGTTAACTGTTCAACTAACAATTTAAAATAAATGTGTTTAGTAAATGTAACTGTTAAAGTAGCATATTTATGTAAAATAACTAAAAAGGCATAACAGATAAAGATTTTTTAGTAAATAAGAAGAAAAATTTTGTAATTTGCAATACAATCACTACATAGGGGTTCTTAAAATTCACTTTCATTAACTTTTAAAAAATACTACATAAACCTCTAACCACTGCCTCATCCTCTACTGTACCGAGTACCTTTAAATAGTGGTCTAAAATCTTTTGACCACTACAAATCATTAATCTCTACTTCAACATTTATTACCGAACACAACTTATGTCGTAAAAATTAAAAAAAAAAAAGGATTGTCATTAGCCAACACTCACTGGGAAGTGAAAAAGACTTTCTAGAAGAAATGGAATGGAAGAAATTGGTGGATCAAAAAGGGTACACAAAATTTTGTGGGAATTGAAGTTTGAGCAATCAAACGTGGTGCTCACACTCACACTCACACTCACACTCACACTAAAATTCAACACGCACCCTCGCTTCGGCTATCCATCTCTGCTTTTTAAGAGTTGTGGGGAGTGGGTATGGGCTGGAGTATACAAGTGATGGTATGATCATTCATAATCATATGTATGGTTGTAACGCGTTTGTTACTTCACATTGGACAAAACCCAAAAAAGAGTCATCCATCAGGGACAATTTTCCGTGTTTTTTAAATTAATCAAATGGACAAATTTTAAAAAAAAATTGAGTATGAGGAGTGAAGGGTGATCACAAATATCTGAATATGACTTTTCTGGAACAACTTCATTTTTTTTTTTTTTAAAAAAAAGGAGTTTAAAGTCATGTTATTTTTTGTGCATAGATGTACCATGGCATACCCATTGCTTATTTGCATTACATCGGACACATATAGTGATCTCTATAATACTGTTCATTTTGAGCTGAGAAACGGGTCGGGTTGGGTCAACCTATTTAATAAACGGGTCAATTTCGTGTTTCTCACAGTAACTTCGGATTGAGTTTGTGTCGTGTTATCGTGTTGTATCAGACTTTTTCAACTCTAATTATTATGAGATACAGACTGCTTATGTTTATGGATAAAACAATCAAGTGATGGAGGATCCAATAATACATTATTATTATCACATTTTTACCAATTAATTGTAATGGAATATTGTTTTTTAAGCATGGGAATGGTGAACATTGGGGGCTTTTGATGATCCAAAATGCATCGCGTGACTGCGGTCGAATTTTTTTGGATTGTTCATCATAAATCATTGCGTATTTGCATTATGAATGAATCATTGCATTGGATACATCAGCAGTTGTACAACACTATTATAAGTTACAAATTGCTCTCATTTATGGATAAAACAATAAAGGCAGATAGATCAGATAATATGTTATAATTATCACATATATTTTTTACCATTTAGCTACAACGGAACATTGTTTTCTGAACTTTGAGGCCTAGAGAAGGGTGAAAATAGGGGATTTTAAAGATCCAAAACAATGCATCCGTAACTATGTTATAATCTCTATTTGTTGTTTATCATAAATCAATGCATAATCTAGTCATCAAGCTAAGTATATCTCTCGTATCGATTGTACATTCTTATTTTTCGAGTAAAGTGTACCCTAACAAAAGTTAAGATCAAATTTTAACAATGATCTATACAGTCGAAATTGTGTCACTGAATTATTTATAAAGAATAATTATAATTATCATAATTTTTGAAAACATCGGATCACAAATTTATTGTGCCTACTAGTAGTGGAACTCAAAATATGGCTAATGAGTGACTAATGACCTTTTTTGGAGCAAGCTTTGGCTTATTTTCCGACAAATCTGTTTTGGGTTGAGCCGGCCATCCCTCTAATCTTGTTTGTCATTTTTGCCGATTTTCTTGGTAGGTATGACTCATTGGTTGTTTTGGTCGGCAATTCATGTAACTAGCATCTTAAAGCTACTATTCATATTTTCCTTGGAACCTCATGAGTTATTGGGTGCGCATGACAATTTCTAATGTGCTCTCCGGTGCGCATGTTCTCACTGTCCACATGTATATATTTGTTCATCGTGTATTTGTCATATATTAATTTTTTAATATATATTTATTTATGTGGCTCTTGGGAGTATGTTCTCCCAGGAGTATAATATGCATATTGCATACGTATTAGCTTAATTTGATCATGGTTTATCGGTTGTCAGATTCAAAGGCAAGATTTTCTTTATGTGATAAAGTACCACAATTTTGACTAAGGTCTTTGACATCTTTATCAAACAGGTTTACATTTTTATTTGTGAGACAATAAAATGTGAATTATATATATCTCTCATAATTATATCTACCAATAATTCATAGTTTAGTTTTTGTGTATCCAAAAATAACAACGCATAAGTTTATGGACGGTACATCGACTTGCAGTCATTCTTTAACTTATTTTACTTCTAAAAATAACTCGATTTGGGGTTCAAACTAGCCATATGACTAACCACTTGACCTACTCCTCGAATACTTAACTTGTAATTGGCCTAGCTAGCTCGATCCTAGCGAGCTATTGGATCTAAAAAATTGTTTATATTTAAGACTATTCAACTAAAAGTACGGATCAATAATTGGTGAAAATCAGATTACTTACTCGAGTTTCACCTCTTTTCCAAATTTAAGATTCATTTTTTCATATTTGGCTTCATTCAGTCTCTAAATTATATATTTTTGAACCTAGAGTGTCTTTTTCTTTAGATAAGCTGTTAACCGATTAACTCAATCATATATTTCAATCATTTGTCTTCGATCAATCTGATCCAATGATGAATCCCTCTAAAACACTTTTTTTTTTTTCAATTTGAGTCCTAGAAGAAAAATCTTTATACCATGAACAGATAATTAAATTAAATTAAATGTCAGCATTAAACAGATAAGATGAAGCACTTTATGACTCTTGCAGGGATTAATTAACAATCCAATCCAAGTCGCGGTCAAAATAATGAGATTTGGTTGAAAATGAAAATGGCTTTTTAGCATCAGCCTGAAGTTTTCCCCTTCAATCAAGTAATTAAATAGTTAATTCCATGCAAATTCCCACTCTCGCAGCAGAATTACCGACAAGATAAACCATTTTTAAGTTCTTGCGATATCATATGGTAACTATTTCCTTTTCCCTTTTAATATCACATTTCAGGGTAATTTTATAAAAGTATATATTTGATAGATATATAATTATTTTAGCCTGGTTTGTTACTTATTTATCTCATGCGTAAATAAGTTCTAAATGTTATTGGATTCAAAGAATCTTTTGGTTTGTTTTGGTGCAAAAGGTCAATTTTGTTTAGATTTAAGTTCTTAATTTCTCCTAAATATTTAGGATTATATTGATTGATTCAAACAACTACCGGTTAGAATAAAAAATAATATATATATATATATATATGAGAGAGAGATTAAATACGTGCAGAAAAATACTGTATATTTGACGGCGAAATTTTCTGTAAATCTGTAAGTCCATAAAGATTGTTAGTTTTTTTTAAAAAAAATTATTATTATTTGTTCTTTTCGAATTTGTATGAACTTTCCCTTTTTTTTCTAATTAATAAAAAGTCTTGGGGAGACATTTCAAGTGCACAAGGCAAAGGGATGATGGAGATTGATGAAGAAAGGAGAAGTGCAATTTGACTTTGAGGGTAGGCATGGCAGCTTCTAGAAGACAATTTAGGTGCATAGGACATCACCCAGATTGTATGTTGTGGGCCCACCTCTTACTTTGGGAGTCATCAGCCTACCAACTCCCTTTTTTGGTTGTTTGATCACACTTCTCATTTTAACTTTTATGGTCTCATTAATTACATGGTAACTTTGGAACTTCGCTTGGGGAATAATCAACATGTTTAATTAGATTTCTAGCCAAAAATAAGAGCATTTTTAACTGCAAAATCCGTCAAAAGTTTGAGATGGGCACTTGTAAAAAATTATTACCAAATATAAATTTGTGTTTCAAAAGTTAGAAAGTGGACCTAGTTATACAAAATTTCTGGATATATCATCGGAGTCACAATCAGTGTTATAATTAAATACCGTACCGTACTGTCCGGTGTGGACCGAAGAGTACCGTATCGGTCAAGAAGCGGTACAAACTATTGTCTGGTATTGTACTGGTCAAATGCCAATCAATACCGCTCTGTACCGTCAAATATCGAGCGTTATCGATAGCTTCGATCAAACACCGTCCAGCACACTAAAATTTCACATTTTTTATGTTTTAATTTTTTGAAATTCAAAACGGTATGAACCCGGTACAATTAATGGCATACAAATCTGGTATATCTCGTTTTAGTGAAAAAACAGTACAATGAATGGTACGGTATTTATAACTTTGGTCACAATATCTCTTCGTTAAAAACAGTTAAATTCGTATAACTGGTAGATTTAGGCTAAACAATAAGTCATTTATTGTGATTTCAAAGATTACAATACTAATTAATGTTGTCATTCTACGAGATAAAATAGAATGGGGACAATTGAAAATGTTTTTTTTAAAAACTTAATTATCAAGTTGAATTGGTATTTTTGACTTTACGTGTTGATTGGAGCACTTCCGTTATTAGGCCAACTAATTAATTTGTGTGGCTTTTTTTATTATATGCAACAAGCTCACTCCATGTAGAAAATACAATCTAGCCACCAATGTCAAACCTGTGATGACCAGTTCTCATGAGTCAAGTTCTAATCAAACCAAATTCAGCTATTATATATATCCAACACTCTTATGTAAAATGGCCAAGTGGGTGTGTCTTATCCCTGTGTTTGTTTATGCAAGTTCATCATCAATTTCTATATATCATATTTTAGAGTATGAATTTCTACAAGTTACATTTAATATATATGGGTTAAAATTTGCATGTACAATAGGTACATATGGGTGCATTTTTCGAATGACTTATTAGATATTATATAGACATTATATGTTGTCATTGATCGTAAGTTCCTAACTATGAATGAGAAGTTAAAAGTTGAGATTCCTTAGCCAATGATCAGGCTCTTCCACTAGTAGTTAAAATTAAATTTTAGCTTGAATTTCATGATCGATTATTGTATTGTATTAATCTTTATGTGTCAACTGAGACCACAAAAGTCACAAAATTGATGTGTGGAGTTTGGACATCAATGGAAGCTCAGACGTAAAAAATACATATATTTTGACATAGGAAGTGTGCGTCTATACTATCTTCTTACTTATGTTCGTGAGTGATTTAGATGGAGTAATGTATATCATACATCTAAGAATATGGATTTCTACTTGCTATTTATATATAATTTTTCAGTATATTTGTCATATAGATAATTTTAAATATGGGGAGCTGACATGATTATGTTACTTGAGATAAGTTTTCGATGACAAATTTTCTTACAAAATTTTAGGCAAAATTTAAAAGGTATTTATAAGCAAAGAACAATAGAGAAGCATATTGGGGAAAGCAAGGAACTACATCATTAATACACTGCCCCTTTGATGGATGGATAATTAACTTAGTTGAGTTTAAAAAAAAAAAATAGGAAAACAAACTATGTTTCCACTTCTATAGGATTTGACTTGTGAATTATTACTAATCATTTGGGGAGCCGCATGAAATTTATTTTGTAATAATCTAGGGACTATAGTGGTGGTAATTATCTATTCACTTGTTTATTTTGGAGTGGTAGATGTCTATCTCTAGTGGAATTGCATTAGGGGATCTTACCATGCACATAAGGTTTTTTTTTTTTTTTTTTTGAGTGCAAAGTGAGAGGCAAACGTTGACGTAGATGGGATTTGATCATGGGTTTCTGGTAACAATTCTTATAAACGTTACCAGTTAAGCTAGCTGATATCCACTATCATATTCATAAATAATTGATTGTCTTCTGAAATTATCAAAACATGTAACTAGCAAAATATTAGGAAACCTCTTTCAATCTTACATATATCTTAAAAACCTTTTAAATTAGATCTACTATAATATTGAATAATCCCCCTGCAAAATTTGCAAATGTTGACATCCTTTCTTTTGTTAATGGTACAATGCAGGTTATCTATAGTCATAATAGTTAAATTTTAAACCCCTCTAAATTTTCTCATTAACGATAATATGATGCATTTTCTTTTTTGAATGTTCCCGGCTATTCTGCTGAGTGAGTCTGTAAATTTTTTTCCCCATATATTTTTTTTTTCTTGTGCATATGATTTAATGATCTCAGACAATCCTATCTAAATCAGGTTTACCTAATATCTCAATTTCTTTTACTATGTATTTTATTGTCCTTTAATTAAACTAGATGTAATAGGTGAATAGCTGACTCGATATTTTGGCATTATCCCCACAAAGAAGAACTTTCGGATTTTTATTTAGTTCGTAATTATCAACATCATGATTATAAAATCAGCACAATTGATCATTGTGATTACGAGTGCATACCCGCGAATTAGGGATGAAAGCACATGCCACCACCTTATAAATGCAACATACATTAGCCAGTATTTAATCATTACATTTAATGTTAATGTGTAAAATAAGATTATACAAATCCATAATAATCATACCATACATGTGTAATACGGGGGACTTACATGATGGATCATAGCAGCCATTATAATGGGATTTTGTTCCTCCGTGACAAAATTCGATTATTTTGCTAGAATGCCAAATCAGAGCAATTTTCTTAAAAAAAAAAATTAATGTCATCTTCTTGTGACACTTACACAGTTATCAACTATAAAGTCGGGGAAAAAATCACTACATAAAATACGAACCTTACGAAGTTTTGATACCTATTAAGAGGTACGATGAGAGAATTTAAAATATTTTGGAAACAATTTTTTTTCAATTGCCTCATGGA
>NCQV01024479.1:22028-32814 GCA_002740545.1 Lophocereus schottii | reverse complement strand
GCTTGTTGAATTTGATGGTGGATAATGCTTTCCAGATTGCCAATGTCGAGAATTTTGGTTCGTGACGGAGGGAAATAGACATATGTTCGAAGGCAATCAGATTCGGGTATTTTTGTTTTGGGGAATTTTAGGGCTCCTTTTGTGAGAATTATGTATTAGAATGTTGGTTTGTAAGGATGTCACATTTGGGGCTTCATAATCTGTTTCGTGAATTTCAGTGGATTGATGCACTTTGTTTGAACATTGTGTTTTCTTTTACCGCATTGTTGCGCAAGAAGGAATTAGTTTTGCTTGGTTCGTAAGCTTTGCTTGGGGAAGCATGTTGTCAAGACCTTGGTTGGATGAAATGGGAGGACTGGGAGGGATGATTTAGTTTATGATCTAACGGCATAAGACATCAAACTCAGTTAGAAACATGTTTGAAATGTTGCTTGTGGAGGTTTTGATCAATTGTGGAGAAATCTTGGTGGATGGATGACTTGGAATTTACGTATCTTGTTGGAGCAGATTAGGTTTGCTCCTCAGAGCTGGAACGCCCTTATAAATATGTTGATATGTAGTTTTGTATTGTATTTTGTGTTTATTATTTGCCAACTATGGCGATATGGTTTGTTGATCGTAATTGTGATTGATATATGTAGTGTTCATGCCCTGTTTTCTTTTGCTATGTTTTTTAATTCACTTACTCTATAAGTATATGGAGTGTTGATGAATTGTGAAAAGTGGTTTAAACATCTATTTGGCAATTGGTGCATCCATTGAATAGATAATATTAACAGTGTAGCATTGAGGTGCTAGATAATGAAATTTTCAGTTGAGCAATCTGTCCTAATGATGTTAAGTGGACATGATTTGTGCATGACACAGTCTTGTTGCTGCTATTGCTTAATCTTCTTTTAACATTTTTACTGCTCTCCCTGTGAGCTTTGTATTTTGCGATTGGAGTGCTGAATGGGATATTTGGATTGTTATGTTGCTTGGCTGCAGTTACTTTGAATATATCTTTGATGTATATCTAGAAACCATGTGCCTTTGGTGATATCCACATTTTGTCTTTGTTGTTGATGTCTTAATTTAATATTATGCTTATGCCAAGTATGTCATGCAGCTTGAGCGATTGACTTGGCTTATTTTGATGATGTAGGGGAATAGACTATGGAGTTGCAAAAAATGAAGTTCCAGGCCATGCTTCAATTTTGCCACCATTTTTAAAACAGGTGACTTTGTTGAATGGTTCTGATGTGGATCTTTCTTTCTTCCCTTTTTGATTTGAAAAAAATGTTGCATCCATCTTTGTGCTTGGTGGTAGGATAGTTATTATACGATGATTCTTTAGCTTAATGAAAAAATCTTTTCTGGAAAGGAGTAGGACTCAGGGGAACGACATTGAATGCTGTATATTGAGCATCTTCAACTTAAGAAGCAGCCATTAATGGAAGATGTGCTACTGTGCCTTCCTTCCCAATTGTTTGCTCAAGAATGGTTGATCTGCATGAAAAGGAATGTATATTTGATAATATTGTGTTCCACTTGTTATTCGGAGTTCCTTTGTCATTTTCTGTACAGGTGTGTTGCCAGAAAAATGAGCTTGCGCTTCAAGCAGCTATCATGGTGCTTATGATCTCTGTGAAGGTATGCCATGCTGTCCTTCATTTTTGCATGGTATAGAATGTATATGAGCACATAAAACAAGAAGTAGTATTCTTTGAGGGGGACATCTATACATGATGAAACAGTGTAAAGATGCGTTGGTTTAGATTCAGCCAAAAGAGGGGAAAAAGTCATACATACATCTATTTCTGGTAAGAGAATTACCAAGTTCAAAAGTAGATAGACACCATGTTGATTCTTTTTCTAGTTTTTTAGTTTTGATTATGATGTGTGAAACACCATAATAATCTTTTATTGACTACGAAGTGGAGATGGGAATTCCTACTCTTGTTGGTACTGATGTTGAACTTTGATAACAAAGTTCTACCCCCTAGAAAAAGCGTATGTATTTGGACTCTTTGATAATATCTTTTTCTTTTCTTTTTTCCTGCCCAAATCCCCCCGGCAGATTCTTAAAGTTATTGATCGGTACAGTGAATTTATTACCCAACTTCGTAGTCGGTAATCATAGGACCAATATCCTTTAGAACTTCGAGTATTTGTTATTCTAATTAGATGTATGGGAGACTCATGCTCAATAAGGGAATCTTCTCTTAATTGTTATGGGGTTAAAGGGGTCAGATAAATATTTGCCAAGCTTCCTGTTAGTTTTTAGGTTTTACCAGAATCATTTAATCAGCTGTCAATATACTGATCTATGCTCTGACTTTTGAGTATTGAATGTGCTGTTGCCCTTCGAGTTGTCTTCTTTTCACAAAGTGGAGCAGGTTTTCACTTTGAACATGTGAATGTGATGTGTTTCATGAAATGTTCTCCTAATTCTCTTCTGTTCTAGAATGCGTGCAAAATGGGATGGTTTGCTGCCAAGGATACTGAAGAACTCTTGACTCTTGCAAGTGAGGTGAGGCTTTGCAGCTTGTTCTTCAGAAGTTTGGTTTCCTGTACTGTTCAATATTTTGGCTTGGTAATATCCTTCTAGTTTCTTTTTAAGTAAATTTGGCATTTTAATTGCCTTTGTGTAGGTTGGAAGCCATTTTGGCACCATCAACGAGCTTAGTGATGAAGCAACAAATCTTATGCCGATTGTTTCCAAAATTATGTCAAGGTTAATCTTATTTCGCATTTCAAGCATATTGTGCTTGTTAACTAGTGAATTATCTTACTTACCCCCCCCCAAAAAAAATAGTGAATTATCTTGATGATATGTGCACAAGACTTGATTGAACTTGTGTAGAGGTTTTCTTTATATAAGGAGAGCAAAATTTTTACTTTGGCAACAGGAGCATCAGCTCACTTGTTCTCCTGGTTTTTGTCTTATCATCCCTTGAGTGTATGGTCTTTCTCCCACAGAAGAAAAAGCACTACTTTGGTAGAAGGATAAAGATTTTGCTGAAAGTAATCTTACGTATTTACCTCAGTGTTTCTTAGTGTGAATTAGGTTTTCCCTCCCTCCCTCCCTCCCTCTGTGTTTGTGCCCTTTACTTATTTAATATAATTGATAAGTGCCTTCATGGTTGGTTTGTATGTTTGCAGATTTTATCCACAGTTGAAGTTAGGCCATGTAATTGCATCACTTGAAGTTAAGGTTAGCTATATAATGCCTTCCGATAAATGTCCATTAGATTGATATATATGACCATATCTTCCATGATGGGTTACTGACATCTTGTAGTTGATGACTTTAAATTCGTGGAGCTTAATATTTGGGTCTTTGTTGCAGCCAGGATATGGGACTTATGTGGTGGACTTTCATATCTCGAAGAATATGGTTCATTCCCAAGAAGACAGCATTGTAAGCATAATCATGACTTTCTCTTGGTGTGCTCTTTGTTCTATTATGAGCTTTATACCTATCTTGTTTTCTGTATGAGAAAAGAAAATTCGCCAATGTATTGTTTGAAAGTATGCCCCCTTTTCCACATCTCCTTTTAGCACCTTCATAACGTAGTTAGTGTAATATTTGATTTAGTTTATTGTGGAGGTTGCAAAATGTACATGTAGTTTGAGTAGCTAAGGAGATCAAATGTGGCCCGTTGGAATTGCCTTGGACAAAGGCAATTTTGATCCAAGTCATTGTATTATTTTAATAGCTAAGGTTGATTGTTGATGCTCTAAGTGCAGATTAAAATAGGGAACTGAGAGATAATTATGTGAATATGAAATCTGGGCATACAAATTGTAGGAATTGTAGGCAATTTTGTATAATTTCAAAGGGAAAAGAAGTAAGAGAAAGGGAATGTGGAAGCCACGAAAAAGGGGCAAAGGATAAGAAAGAGAAGAGTTTTAGGTGAACACTGCACAGAAGATTGGGAAGCGGGAAATGGATAAAAACTGGAAGCATAGAAGACAAAGAAGAGAGCACACATTATAATTTTCAGACTGAAGAATATGCCACAGGGGAAAAGGCACAATTTTCTGGGGCTGGAAGAGATGATTTTGCCTGACTGCCTTCATGTAGTCAGGAGTGAAGATTTTTAAATCATTATTTTTCTGTGGCAGGAAAGAAACAACCATCTATCTTCAGGTTGGGCACAATTGATTATTACGTCTCTTCAGGTAGAATAATTACCATCTAATATATTAACGAGTGACAAGAACCTTTTCAAACTATGAACAAAAGACGTATACCTGTCTGTTGCTTGACATTGCATTGCGTGTCTTGCACTTGGATGCGTAATAGATGGTGTTTGGGTTGATAGAATGTGTGCAGCTTGCTATTTCAAAACATAATTCTTTGAATTCACTTTCTTAGTGAAGGAGCTGTTGTCACCTTATAAAAAATCGTATTTTTCCATCTTCGTGATGTGAATGCTTTATTAGAATGCTCACTGTTGCTACAAATTTCCGAACAGTGCTTTTAGTTTTTCTATGTTTCTTCGATTAACATGCTGGGCCACCTTCATATCGTCTTGTAAACTTGATGATAATCCAGTGCTGTGTTACTATATTTGCTATGCCTCAAATTAATTGCTATCACATGTTGATGGCTAACTATGAATGTCTAGAAATGTTGACAGTTGATGTAGGACGCTCTAAGAGCAATTCCCACACTTAGAAAATCACACAAGAACTTTCGAAAACTCAATAATTTAATTCATTCAAGTGTGTCTTTCCCCAATGCACGAGGAGGTTTATATAGGAATCAATACAAATGAAAAAAGGAATAGAAAATATATCCGAAGATGACGATAAGATTACGATAACTAAAAATAATCTAAGAGATAAAAATGATAAGATTTTATCCTAAAAGATAATCTACAAAGATAATAAATTATAAAAATATTCCACATATGCCAATATTAAGATATTTCTATATCTTTTTAATTCTCCTTTATCCTTATCTTGCATCATTCTCCCATGGCTGGAAAAAACTCGTCCTCGAGTTTTGTAAAGAGGTAGAAAGAAGGAATCCGAATAAAGAAGCAGCTTTGCGATTCTCTGTAAATGGAAAAACTGTAGGGCTTTCAACTTCTCCAAGAAAAGAAGCAATGCAATCAGTGGATGCAGCTTCTTGTCAACTAAAAGTTCATTGACAAGAAGTTCATTAGGGAAAAGGGATAAATGAATCAACATGCTCACTTTCAAGTCTTGCCATCGAATGTAGAGTATTGTCCATGAAAGCATGATCATGGATTACAGATTTAGCATCAACATTTATACTGGCTGTTTGGCCCATCTCGATTTTTCTTTGCATGCGGTCAGATTTTTGAATGTCCATTGAATATTCATTGGGGATAACGGAAGAGTTTCATGCTATTATCTTTGACTCTTCATTCACTTGTATTAGTGGTTGGAACTTCCTTAGGGGCCCCGTTAAAAGCATCCACATTGCTATCTAGAATGAACATTTCCTCACTGTGGACTTCATTTGCATATGACTCGCAGTCTCTAGTTTGCACTTCTTGATTCATAGAATCGAGGAGACTGTTATTAATATCATTTGCCTCTATATCTAGAAGTTGACGATACTCTATGACTTGGACATTTCTTGCATATTTTCATCATCTAGAGTATTTTCTTTCTTGTTCTCAATGATAAATCCCCTATCATATGCATTATAATAGATTGGATCTATCTCATGCAAATAAGAAGTCGGTTCTTTCCTTGAAGATTTTAGAGATGAAACGCTACAACCTTTATTGAGAAGCTTCGAAGGAATCAAAGGAGCTCTAGGAAGTTCATGATCCCACATATACTGAGGAATATAGGGCTTACAACCACAAATGAATTCACTAGCAAAGTAAAGATCTAACTCACAACCGTCGTAAATTCGGCGACCTTGAAGTTGGCAAAAAGCATGAACAGAATCCTGGTAGGAGTAGAAATTTACTTGAGCATGAAAATCACCTCTCGTTTGAAATCTGACAATTTTTTCTAATTCTCCATAAGGAGAGAAAACTTGATATAGAATATTTGTTGTATACTTGTATCCGGAAGTGCTTTATCATGAATTATCACAAACAAGGCCCGATGATGTTTTTTACACCAAGTCATGGTTGCAATACTAGCAATAAAGGGCTTCTAGTAACAACCGCAGCGAATAGCAGTACTATGAGCACCGAACAGCAGCACTGGAATTCTAACAAGAGTCGAACAGCAGTGGCGAGAAGTAGAACTCATAACCCACGACTGGGAAACGACCTACAAAGGTGTTTTTTGACGAGTGGGTTGGCTGCGATGGGACGATACAACCAAGATGTATTCGGCCCTCTGTCGATTTTCGAAAGATCAGAAGCCTTCAATTCGGAGGCACAAGGCAGTTCGCGACTTAGGGTTTACAGTGTGATAGCCAATCAATTGAAGCAAGATTTGATGCGATTTACCTCAATTGTTTTGGGGGTTTTGGACGAAGTTTAGCGGCTAATGCAGGGAAGAAATCGATTTGGGATGAATGTGAGGGATTGAACGTGAACTTGGGGCCTAGGGTTTCGGGTATATGGGGATTTCGAGAATCAGGGTTCGAATTTGGGGCTTCTAAGGTTCTAGCTAGTGGCTGGGGTCCGTGGATGTGTAGTGGTGGTCGACTAGGAGGGTCGAGTGTTGGGTTGTGGTTGGCATTGGTGGTCGATGTGTGTTGGTGGTGGTTCATGAAAGGGGAGGCCGCGGCTGAGGGTTTGCAGTTTGAGGATTTGACGACGCCGGTGATGGTGACGTCCGGCGACGGGTGGGTGGTCGTTGACCGAGGCCAGTTGAGCGAGGGGTGGCGACAGGCGGTGGTGAACGGTAGCCTAGGAGGCGGCGGTGGGCTGGCAGTGTACGACTAGGGTTTTGGGTTGGCTGTTTTCCTTTTTTTTGAACGAGAAAGGAAAAAAAAGGCAAAGGAATTACGACAAACTCGCAGGTTCTGATACCAATTTGATGTAGGATGCTCTAAGAGCAATTCCATACCAATTTGATGTAGGACGCTCTAAGAGCAATTCCCACAGTTAGAAAAGTACACAAGAACTTTCGAAAACTCAATAATTCAATTCATTCAAGTGTGTCTTTCCCCAATGCACGAGGGGGTTTATATAGGAATCAATACAACTGAAAAAAAGAATAGAAAATATATCCGAAAATTACGATAAGATTACGATAACTAAAAATAATCTAAGAGATAAAAAAGATAAGATTTTATCCTAAAAGATAACATACAAAGATAATAAATTATAAAAATACTCCGCATATGCCAATATTAAGATATATCCATATCTTCTTAATTCTCCTTTATCCTTATTCTGCATCATTATTTGATGTAGGACGCTCTAAGACCAATTCCCACACCTAGAAAATCACACAAGAACTTTCAAAAACTTAATAATTCAATTCAGTCATGTGTGTCTTTCCCCAATGCACGAGGGGGTTTATATAGGAATCAATACAATTGGAAAAAAGAATAAAAAATATATCCGAAGATTATGATAAGATTACGATAACTAAAAATAATATAAGAGATAAAAAAGATAAGATTTTATCCTAAAAGATAACCTACAAAGATAATAAATTATAAAAATACTCCACATATGCTAATATTAAGATATATCCATATCTTCTTAATTCTGTTTTATCCTTATCCTGTATCAAGAGTTCAATTTGACAGTTAGTAAAATAAGATGTTTCCATGAAGGTAAAGTATAAAAATGAGATGTAATTTAGTTGGATAGGGGGAGCCCAGATGGTTGGCTTGGTTGGGTGTAATCAAGGTGGTAATGCAATAAAATGGTAATAGTAATTCTATTACTATGGTTGGTTACAATTAAGGAATGCAATCAGTTGAGTGTAGTTAAGGTGGTAATGTAGTAAAAATGGTGATAGTTACAATTAAGGAATGCAATCAGTTCCGTTATAATCACATTTACTTCCACCTATGCAATTGCAATTACTTGAGCTACACTAAAGAACTGTGATTGCATCCTTCCTTGATATTGAAGCCCGGCCTACTTGCAATCAAAGCTTGGCCTCCTCTTGTGAATTTCTCTCTCTTTCTTTTTACAATGCTTCCTGTATCTCGTACTTCATTCCATATTCACTGTAGCTTTTTCTCTCCTTTCTCACTTGGCGAAAATTTCATCCTACCTTATTTCAGGCTAGCTTGGCCCATCTCTCTCTCTCTCTCTCCCCCCCCCATCCATAATTTAGCATGTAAAGTTAAGAATTTCAGTAGTAATAAATTTAAACCAAGTAATTTAACTTCATTTCATTCAGAGCAATGATCCAATCTCCATGCCATTTTATTCATTTAGTAATCAAACATAGGAATACAAATACTATCCAATTACGACAACTAGATGATTGGATTAATTAACTGATTCTCGTTAGATCACTATTGTATTACATTCAACCAAACACCATGTGAGAGCTGGTACATTACACAGACAGGGTATTTGATGCTTAATAAATGCCGGGATTCCTTCTTGTTAGGCAATACAATTTTGGAATGTGAATATGAAATTCAACTTGCAACCATTTTTGCGAGAATTTACTTGGAAATGCAAGTGTTTGTTGTCCCAAGGGATAGGGATTTGATAGTTGGGCTAATAGTGTGGATGCTATTTTGTAACCAGGTATGATGACAAACTATACCCCGCCATTCAGTATGGATACCACCTAGGTATGGTGCAGGGATACTATTGTTTGGGTTTAAATTCCAAAACATCCAATTGCTAGGTTTCAGGATAGAAATGCCTACACTAATGACCTACGTTGTTTGGACAATGACCTGCAAATTAGTCCATTAATGCAGGCGTCATTTGATGGTCCACAGTTTTTGGGCTTTGTTCCTTGGTTACTGAAGCATGTTTTTATGGTGTGTAATGTGGACAGCGTGCAGCAAAGTTTTGTAATTGTTACCTGTTGTACTGCAGAGATTGTTTGTGGCAATGAAGGATGATATAGATACATCATCTTGTATTATTAATCCTCAGCAAGTGAAGTATGTGGGACTGTCCTTCCTCCTTCTCCTGGTCATCTTCTTTTAGCTGCTAGCTTCATTTTTTTGGAATAATTTTTTTGTGTTTATTTGGCAGCTTCTTGCTCAATGGAAGGGGAGTGAAATATAGAACGAATGTCTTCATGGTTTGTTATCTTTCTTAGGCGTGTTAAATTTTGTTACTCCTTTTTTGACATATTATATGATAGAGTCGCTACTCAAATGTCAAAGATATTCATCTTTGACGGTTTGTCCGAACTTTTTTTTTTTTTGGAGGGGGGGGGTAGTAGTTAGACTTAAGAGTTTCAGCCCTTGTACGAGCTTTTCACATAATATCGTGGAGGGAGCAGTAGACAGTTTGGATGTGCTTTTCTCATCTCTTAATAGGCTCTTGTTGATCAGGATCAAGGGCCTCAGCTTCCGACTGTAGTCAACTTATTGCTTAAATATGGAACGAATCTCCTTCAGGCTGTGGGTCAATCTAATGGTATTTATTGTTATATGCGAAGTAACTGCACTAGATGTTCATATATCTCCTGCCTCACCTCTTTTCTTCTTCTGATTACATGGATCTGAAGTACTCTCTAATCATTTTGAAGGTCACTATATTATCGTCATTGCTTTTATGAGCATTATTCCTCCTGCTGCGCTCCCAATGCCACGAGATTATGTGCAGCATGCCACCACTTCTTCAAGTCCAGGTATGCTGTATCAATTGTATGTAACTAATATGGAGTGCACCTTTCACTTCATGCATGTATTCTTTTCATGACGTCCAGCTGATTGACTAATTTCGAGCTGTGTTCAGATGCTACTATACTTCCAAAGGTCTGTTTATTTATGATTTTGAAAGACTTTCTCCATAAAGTATAAAGATGTAAAGAGAGTTAGATCCTCGTCAGAGCTTTTGCTGTCACTGTTTCTTGCACAATTCTGTTGTTTTATGTTATGTTGCCTGAATCAAAGGTGTTTTACAGTTGCTAGGGGGCATTTGTTATTAGGACAATGTCCACTCTTTCATTTTGTTGTAAAGTCTACCTGAATGAATATTAAAAATTTTTAACTTTTCTTGCTGCTGTTCCTGTATCCTGTGTCAGATTCTGAGGTTATTGAAGGGTCATCAAGGATTTGTCTTAATTGTCCTATAAGGTATGGCGAATCAATTATTTTGAGCTCATCTGTATTCAAAATCAATTTTGAACAGTCTGCTTTCTAATTTTATTGTTGTAAGAAATCTAGTACCTAAAGTGTGAGACAGATTACAGATGGAAAGCAGTAGGCGAGTAGGTGTAACTCATAAGAAGCTATTTTTTGTTGGCTCATCGCAGAATAATTACATGCCTATTTTCTGAGCAAGATATCTTTTGGTTCTTATAATCGGAAAATCCGTGCCTATCAATATAGTTGTACCTGTAATTGGAACCCCCCCGCTCCCAAAAAAAACCTAAAAAAGGGAAGAAAATTGTTGATTTTTTTACACCCCTTTTTTTTGGGGGGGGGGTGGTGTTGGTGGTTTGTGGCTCTCTTGTAGTAATTGTCGCTGACACTGCTGTTCATATAGGATCTTCCAGTTTTGGGTTATATTTCTTCTGTTTGTTGTTGACCTAACTATTCTCCTGTTATTTTTTACCAACACTCTTATTCTATTCAGAATAACATGACGCAGTTTACCCAATTGCCATTTATATAAGCATTGGCAAATGACCATGTAGTGTATAGCGGCACCTTTAGGCAATATGGCCTTTTGGGTCTTTGATTCTCCGTTTA
>NCQV01024434.1:0-13744 GCA_002740545.1 Lophocereus schottii | reverse complement strand
ATTAGGAGTAAAGAAATCCCCACCTCAATTCCAAGCTGGATGACCATTCAAAGCTGTTGGACTTGACTCTAGGTGCTCGAACAGTGCCACCTCCTCCACTCTTGCTCACCGCGCATGGACAAAACCTACACCGTGCCTAAATCGTGCAACCGATCCCCAATTTCTACCCAAAACCTCACTCACTGACTTGAATTTGAGATGGATGCTTGAAGCTATGAATTTGCCCCCAATTTATATAGGTTTCGAAGTAATTGACAACTAGATTACAAGGCTAAAATTTTACAAGTGTTTGGGCTCTCAAATTTGTGCTCAAACCCATCGAAAATGTGGTGGGTTCTTCTCGATTTTGCCCAGAATTCACACCAGATGGGGGCTAGTTCATGGGAAATGTCGAATGGGTGAGTTTTACGGCTATGCGTGGTGAGAAATTTGTTCGAAATTGAGCTTTTCTGGCATGTGTATGGCGGGAGATGAGAGGAGGAAGAAGACTAAGCAGAGAACAGAGAGAGAAAGGGAGATGTTGGGGATGGGAAGGTGTTGCGGCCGGGAAAGAGGAGAAAGAAGAAAGGGGTTAGTAAAATTACAAAAACACCCTCCCTCTTCTATTTTTGTCCTAAATTGTTCGATACTTGACACCACTAGTCTAATTTGTAACCCGAATTCTAAACCCAAAATCGATAACATGACCTTTCAATAGTTATTCACTCCCAAAAATATCGAGGTTAGATTTAATAACTAATGAAACGAACTCTAAGGTTGGCAACTAATAGAAATCGGGTTCCTATTCGATTTAGTACTCATTAATAACCATTAATAATGCTTACTAAAAATCACCGGAAGAGTTTCAAAACTAGTAGTAATATCAATAGCGTCAAAAGTATTCTTTTTAATAAAATTACCGTTCACGTAAGCTCATCAGGAATAATTTAACCTACATAGTTAATAAAAATATGATTTTATAGCGAAAAAAGCAAGACAATCAAATTAACGTAAAATAACAAACGCGGGTGTAAGATTCTCCCCCTTAAAAGAATTTCATCCTCGAAATTCCCAAGCTATGTTCAGTCGTGCCTAAAACGTGCACACATTTGACCCAATCTACACAAATCATACTAAAATCTCAATCTTGATTACAATTATTTGAAAACCAGATCTGTGTGTTCCTTTGGCCTGAGTCTAGTAGCAAAAAAGGGGAATTTTTGGATTCGTGAACCCTCCAATTAGTTCCAAAAGCACTGAAAATGGTTCTTAGCTTGGACTTGAGGTGGGCGTTTCTCTCCTCCTAAATTATTACTAATTTTCAACTAATTTTACTGATCTTAGTTAATGCATGTTAGAATCCGAGTTAGTAGTCAGTATTTGGGGAACTTAGAGCTAAATTGAGTAATCATGGTAATAACGCAGATTTTGGAATATTTGTATGTTGAGTTAATGCGTGGTTCTGACTAACCGGTATGCTGGAGATTAGTGAAAAATAGAATGTCGCTTTAAAATTGCTATTCAATCAGTTTATTATGTCTACAATCTATTTTGGAGGCTACATGTGAGCGTTATGCCCTGAGATTGCTAACTAGATGATTTGAGGTATTATAGAGCAAGCTGAATTATATTTAAATGTCATTATTGGATTAGATTGGATACGTTTAAATTTTGTTTTTGGCTATTAGCATGGATGTTACGCTTATATATGATGGTTTCATGTACTATTGGTTCGTCTATGGCAATATTGAATAGAGTTCGTAGTTGGATGGTTGAAGGTGGAATTAATGAGTGATTTGAGGTTCTTATGGTCGGTGTTGTGTGAGGAGAGAGTCTAGGTTTGATATTAACCGCAATCGTGTGGATTACGAGGTATATGGAATGTTAGATTGATTCTGTTGAAACTATTCCTGCGAAGTGTTACGGATGTGTTATTGTGAATCCCTTTCCCTCTTGATGTTGTTAAGTGATACTATATAGTTGATTGTTGAACTTAGACATCTTTCAAAAGGGTCCTTAAAGGCTTGTTTTTATAATTACGAATGTTTTGAATATTTACCAGTTGCCTATTAGTTAGTTAAGACATTTGGAGCCTAAAAGATCCTAAATTGTCGAACTACTTAGTGAGTGACTCAAATGAATAGTCGATAGGTTTAGGAAGTTAAAAAGCAAACTAGTAGCGAGTTCAAAAACATTTTAAGGCTTAAGTTTGTCCATATCCCCTTCTTGTATTTAAAGGATTGAAACGAATTGAAAAATAGCAACTGAAGATGTCTATTGCGAAACTAAGTTCGAAATATATGCTAGCTAAGTACTTTGAGTTTCGAATGTCTTTCGAATTGTGAGTTAGTAACTCCATTACGATTTTAGGAGGTTTTCAAGTTGAATTATGAAGTGTTGAATGTATTGTGTGTGAGCCCCTCTCCTTCATGTCATTAAGCTTTATCATGTGTATGAGGGTGAAATTTTGAAAAAGAAGGTTTTCGTGGTTAAAAATAAAAGTAGTCATAATAGCAAATGATGACCTATTTTTAACTATACGAATGAAGTTTTTAAGGCATAAAGAATTTTAAAAAGGAGTGAGTTGTATGATAAATGATTTCGTTATAAGAGACAGTAAACCTATTAGCCGCAATGGCCATACGCTTTAAATAGCTAAGATAACCTGCCTACAAATATATGTAAGATGGGAGTGAACCTGCTAGAACTGGGGAATCCCTAACCTAGGGCATAGTCCCAGTAGTGGAAAATCCTAGAAGACCCTGACAAGTGTGTATGTCTAATTAAGTAGCCATCCCGAGAGTAAGAGCTTATGTTTATACGTGAGTGATAGTCTCACTAGGAGTTGAGAATAGATCTCACCCAACTAGCACATTATGATGATTTTATGCCAAGGATATTTTCCTAATAAGTAAGAAAAGTAGTTGTCATTTTGTCATTTTATGTATTTTAGTAAAAAGAAAGATTTTAAGGGCCATTAACAGGCCAGTTCGAATAAGATTCGAAAAAACTTATAAGGGTCATTAGAGGACTAATATGAAAGAGATTCCCTTTTTAAGAGTATATACGCCTCGAAGAGGCTAGTTTGATTTTTGAACAATTTTTAACGAGGTTAGCTTGATTTGTAAACTATTCTTTAAAGAAGCTAGTTTGATTGGTAAACTATCCTTTGAAGAGGCTAGTGTGACTTGTAAATTATTCTTTGAAAACAACATAGGTCACTACATTTTCAAAATGCATATTCGAGAGCATTTTGCCCCATTCTTGTTTACTTGTTTATGTGTCTAAATGCTTGTTTATTAAGGAAGTTTGGTTATTAAGGGCCAAGAAATGCACTTGAGTGGCTAGCATGAAGTTTAGAGGTGATGATTTTCCTTGGGGACTGTGATTGCCTAATATCATATTAATATAAAAATGTTGTGTGAATGCTGCTTGTTGTTATGATTATTGCCTGCAAATGGTTTTGGTTTAAGGAGTCGGGAAATACTTACTGAGCGAGTGGTTGCTTATCCCATTACTATTTCTCCCTTTCCAGGTTTCCATTATGATAGCAATTTACTTATGTCGGGACGGAGTCTACCCTTACTTTGAAAAGGTGTCATGTATGCACATATAGAAGCAAATTCAAGAGTTAAACAACTGTAATTTAATGTATCCCTACAGTTGTAAATATATATAAACAAAGTACTTTAGTTCATGAAATGCATATCGTTTAAAAACCGCACTGCAAAACCATGTGAGCCAACCATCTGATTAAGCAGATGTCCTTTAAATAAAGTTAGCTACATTTTTGGGATGTAAAACCCCAGTACTACGGATGTGTGATCCGTCGAGTTGCATCTTTTATTTCCTTCTTTATTATTGAGCTTTATTGTTTTAGTGTACTCCGGACGAGTGACCCCAAGAGTTGTGGAACCTAGCACATAACCTCGATTTTGTCCTCTATGGGGCAACAGCTCACACCAGGATAATCATATCCTGGGTCCAGTTCCCCTCAAGGTTTTCTTACACGTCACACATCAGGGAATAGCTCATGCCATCTTTGCGTCCAGCTCCCGGGAATAGCTCATGCCATCTTTGCGTCCAGCTCCCAAGATTACCTTTGGGGGAAATAGCTCATGCCTATCTTTGCATCCAATTCCCACCCTCAAGGTTTAGCCACTTGCCTAGCACTTTCTTAGCCTTTAAAATTGCATTGCATTTCTCTTTTTCAGTTGATTACTTTGTTGAAATCTTATTTTTAAACAAAACGACCATAACCTTTTGAATTGTTTATAGCTCATTCGTTTTTAACTAAAAAAAACTTCTTATAAATGGAATGAGTTTGTTAACTCGTAAATGGACTTCATTTTTAACTTAAAAGCTTCTTATAAACATAATAAGTTTGTTAACACGTAAATAAACTTCCTTTTAAACCTAAAAGCTTCTTATAAACGTAATAAGTTTGTTAACACATAAATCGACTTCCTTTTAAACTTAAAAGCTTCTTAAAAATGCAATAAGTTTACTAACACGTAAATAGACTTCGTTTTTAACTTAAGACTTCTTATAAACGTAGTAAGTTTGCTAATTTGTAAATCAAAACTCATTTGAAACTTAAGGTACTTAGTTAGCGTTTAAATTCAAACTAGATTCATAACTGAAGCTTTTGAAACATAAAGTAATAATCAAACTAGATTCGTAATTGAAGTTTATTGAAATATAAAGTAATAAACTCATTCAAAATAGGTTCGTAATAAAATCTTCAGTTGCCATTTTGCACTCATTTTAATCTCTTTTTAAAACTCAAAGGAGGATGCATAAATGAACTACAGGCTTAAAATGTTTTCAAACTCACGATTATTCACAACTTAAAGATAATTGGCTTGTTTATAAGTCAAGTGAGGTTTCTTCATAAATTTTTAGCATAAACGCTTCTTAAAATCATAATGGTTTTATTAGTTGATAACTCAAAACTCCATCAAAACTCAAATAAGCAGCTAGCATACAAGTCAAACTAAATTTCATAATTAATACCATAAGCCACTCTTCCTCAGATCGTTTAAATCTTTTTAAATGTAAGGAGAAATTACATATAAACCAATGCCTTAAAACATTTTCGAGCTCGCTTTTAGTTCGCTTTTAAACTTCCTAAACTTATCGACTATTCAGTCGAGTCATTCACTGAGTAGTTTGACAATTTAGGATTTCTTTTAGGCTATAAACATCTTCATAAATTATCAAGCAGTTGGTAAATACTTAAAAGCATTCGAAATCATGAAAACAAGCTTTCTAAACGACCCTTCTTTTCAATGACCTCTAAAAATTCAAGAATCAATCACATAGTATCACATAGCACATCAAGAGGGAAAGGGTTCACAGATAGCACATCCATAATACTCCATAATATAACTCGGCAGAATCTGCCCAATAAGTTACACATAGCATGGCAATCCACACGATTGCAGTAATCACAACCCAGGCTCCTTCCTCACACAACCGAAACCTCAAAATTTCTCATTAGTTCACCTTAAACCATCCAACTACCAAGCTCGGTTCAATATTGAGATGTACAAACCAATAATGCAGAAAACGATCGTATATAGGCATAACATTCATGCTTAATAGCCAACTTAGAATTTAACGTACTAAACTGATGTAAATAGAAACTTCAAAGCAATATTTACTTTCTAGTTCGCAAACCAATATCCGTAGGCATAATATTTCATTGTAATTACTACGAATAAACCATTAACATGCCCAAGCTGATTTAACCAAAACCTTTAGACATAGTTCAGTTCATTCCACAATTACTTCAATTAGCATCCTTAAGCTTCAAAACGGACTTTAGACATAATAAACTGATATTTTACACTTTTCTAAAATCTCTAAAACAGAATTTAAGCATGATGAACTAATGCCACAACAGTCTTATGGCACATCCTGTTTATTCTAAAAATCTTCAAACTAACCGGTTCATACAACCATGCATCAAATCAACATACCATTATCCCAAAATTAGCACCATGCTTATAATTTCTCAATATCAATTCTAATTTCACCCAAATTGATTACTAAACTCAAAATCGACATGCACTAACTAAATTTAGTTAAAATCATTGAAATTAATAGTAATTTAGGAGTAAGGAAATCCCCACCTCGAATGGATGATCGTTCGAAGCTGCTGGCTCGGTTGTAAGCGATCGAATAGCAACAACCCTTCGATTCTTGTTCACCACGCACGTGAGTCCCCAAACTGTGCCCAAACCGTACAAATCGAACCCTAAATTCAACCCAAAACCTCACTCACTGACTTGATTTTGAGATGGATTCCTGAGACTGCCATTTATCCCCAATTTATAGAGGTTTCGAAGCAATTGACGACTATAATACATGGCTGAATTTTTACAAGTGTTTGGGCTCTCGAATTCGTGCTCAAACCCACTGAAAATGTGGTGGGTTCTTCTCGATTTTGCCCAGAATTCACACCAAATGGGAGCTAGTTCATGGGGAATGTCGAATGGGTGAGTTTTGTGGCTGTGTGGTGAGAACTATGCTCGAACTCGAGCTCTTGTGGTACGTCCATGGTGGAGATGAGAGGAGGAAGAAGAAGAGCAGAGATGAGAGAGAAAGAGGGTGTCGGGAAGGGGGAGGGGGTCGCGACAGGGAAGAGGAAGAAAAGGCAATGACTAAAATGCCCCTCTCTTTCTCTTTTTTTTGGTCCCAAACTGTTTCATATTTGATACTGCTAGTCTAATTCGAAGCCCGAACTCTAAACTTAAAATCGATAACACGACCTTTCATCGATTACTCGTTCTCAAAAGTATCGGGGTTCGATTTGATGACTAACGAAATGAATTCTAAGATTGACAAGCTAATCGTGTTGGGGTTCTACTCGAATTAGTACTCATTAATAACCGTTAATAATGCTTATTAAAAATCATTGCAGGATTTTCAAACTAATAATAATAGCAATAATTTCAATAGCGACAATAATATTATTTTAATAAAATTATCGCTTACATAGGCATATCGATAATAATTTAACTCGTATCGTTAATATGATACCATTTTTATTATGTAAAAAGGCATTATGAAACAGCTTAACGAAAATTAAAGTATGCGGGTATTACAATCATGCAAATCTGCCCATGAAAATAATCAAAATGGAAAGGATTACAATTTAAAGCGCATCTAAGCTTTCTCTCAAAAGTGAATAGACTGACTGGGTTAATCCTAGTTATCTATTTTCAAGAAACTAAGATTATCAAAGTCACAAGATTTAGCAATCAATTATTCCCAATTGAAACCATGACAGCTTTCATGTCAGGGAACTCCATCGCTTACAAGTCGCTCTGGATAAAGAATTCAACTTTCGTTAATCTCCTAAACCCTAATCAAGAACTATGAATTAAACTTTCTCAACCAATTCAACCGTCAATTGGCATACTAGGCAAGACTTCAATTTACAATCATAGGCATGATTCACGAAAACCTAAAGCATAATTCAATTTCACATAATAGGGGCTGCTCCCAATCCAATACTACGAATTTAGCCGCTAAACATATTGCAAGTCATAATCACAAGCCTAAATTGAATAAACATGACAAAATAATGAGACTTAGGGCAAAATCGCAAGAAGGGAAGGAAAAGGTAAAAACTTGAATTGATTGTAATGAATAATCCACAAAAATCCTTGAATTCAACTCTCAAATTTGATGCTAGGAAAATGTCAAAAGAACCCAGAAAAAGAACCCTCAAATTGCCTCTTAGTCATGCTCTCTAAAAGTCCAACATAAGATAACATTAACCGCTACAGCGAAACAATTAAGTCACAAAAAATTAGGTTTATGCATGGTCGTGCGTATATGCACGGGAAATCGTGTGTCCCAAGGTCCACGCACGGTCAGGATGCCCGATTGTGCACTCAACTGTGTGTGGCTTCTGGCTTCAAGGCATGGTCGTGCGCACCCTGCAATCGATCGTGCATTTGCTTCAGCTACCATTTTTGCATCCTTTGGTCCCTGAGGCTTCGTCGCCCTCAATTATTCTTGAAATTCCGCTTCTAAAGCTTCCCTTTCGGCTAAGATTGGTAAAACTCTCGCACTTTTAGGAAAGGAAGATGAAAAGCAAGAGATACCGCTTATAAGTGCAAAATAAGTTAAAGAAGGCACGTCCACCCTTTTCTTGCTAGAATAAATCAAGAATTTGTGGGAGAAAAAGGGTCAAACTAGGATTGAAAATCAGTCCAAATGGAGGTTTTTCAACAGCCCCTACTTATCCCTTGCTTATCCCCAAGCAAGGTTATAAATCAAAAAGGCCAGGAGATAGATGCACCTCAAAGTACCAACCGCCTTAGACAAGTAGTGATAATCGGATTCAATAGGTATGGCACCTCATAACTAAGAGACTCAAATCAGGGTAGAACCCAACTTTTTGAAGCACAAGTGTCTCAACAAGAGTAGAAACCATAGGTCATGGTGCAAGAACTGATACCCATATCAAACTGTCTAGATGTGTCACACCTTCCCTCAAACTGCTAGTGAGCTAATGAGACTGGTAGATCCTCACCTTTTAGGGGTAAGAAGAATGGAATGCTCCTCTTATGTGTTTAAGGTAAAGTGAACACTCAAGATCACTCTCAGTGTATGCACATTACCATAGGTTTGGCAAAAACTCTTAATTCTCCACCACTGAAGTCACGCACACAAATGTTGGTCATAAGGGCTTTTTAGGGATGTGATGGGACTAGGGTTTGAGGTAATGAGGGGAATATTTAGGCAAAGAGAAGCTAATTAGCCAAGTAGAGCATTTTAAGAACAACTCTACATCCTCACATCATCATTGTCACTATCTCCTCAGCTAGGGGAATATTTATTTCCATACTCTATTTTTTCTTTTCTTTTTGATGACTTTTTTTTCTTCTTTGTTTTTTTTTGTTTTTATTTGCGTTTCCTCTTCCTTCTTTTTTTTCCCTAGCAAGTGGAGAGAGATGTATGGCAAAGGCTAAGACAATTTCAACTCCTCGTTCCCAACAAATAACAGCAGCTTAGCAGCCTATCCTAAAGAACACCAACTAGTACATTTGCCAACCAATTATAATTCACAGCATTGCTCTACTCACTTGGCTAAGGGTAACTAAATTCATTTCAGGCCAAGGGCTAAGTGGACAAGGGTGAACCAAATGACAGGGAAAAGCTTAAAGGGGCTAGCAAAGGCATTAATAATGAGTGATGGCTTTTTAGCTCATGTAGTTTACAATCCAAATGAATGCCTCAATCATATCAACATTATGCATATGCAAAGTATGATTTCAAAGAGAGTCAAGCCACGTTCTAGAGGTACACACACAGGAGGGTTTTATCACTCATGAAAAAGAGTTTAGACTATGTAAAATGAATAGTCCTTATTGGCTCAAAAGTCTTAATGGTCTTTCTACCAAAGTCCAAACAGTAGCTCAAAAGATTGGCTGACAGTCCAAGTTCAAACACTTCACAACATGACAGTTCTCAGAGGCACATGTACAAGCACACAATAACCAAGAGGCCAAGTCATTTTCATAATCCTTTCACAAGAGTTCACCAAAATTAAGCCTCATTTATCACAAGCTAGCACAACCATCAAACAGATCATCACCTCTTGCATGTCATCATCAGAGGGGTTTTCACAACCAATTTCAGGTTGTTTTTTTTAAAAGCAGTAAATCTAACTAGGAAAGCAATAAAATGCATAAAGGGTAATGAAGAATAGGGTGAAAGGGCCTACCTCAAAAGCTTATGTGCACCCTGACTTGACAGATCTGCTTTTGCGATGTAGATTTTCTAGCCTAAATGCACTAAACTACATGTCAACTAAAAGAAAAAACAAAAGTGCAACTAATGTATCCTAATCATGCAACTAAAATGCTAAATACAAAAGTGTATGTACAAAATGCACAACCTCAATCCTCTATAACATGCACCTCAAAGATAACAATATGGAATCTACTCCCCCCTACTTGAACATTTCATTATCCCCAATGAATAGAATAAAGATGCGAATGCGGGGACGGGGAGTACACTCACAATGCATCAATTAGTAAGGCCCCGAGAAGCCATGAGGTTGCCAATAAGGTGGCGAATAAGGCCACTGATGCTGCTCATATGCGGAGTGAGCGAGGTGAGCCATGTTCTGTTAGTTACGTAAGGTCTCCTAGTTCTGAACTTATAACTGGTCAAGACGGTCAAGAACTGTCTGAAACATGAAGGGACCCATGGCCTCAGAAGAAGTAGCAGCAGTGCCAGAGGTGCCAGCGCTAGGGCCTTCAGGAGCGCGCCTCCTGCCCCTCTGACCTTTAGAGACCTCCTCAACATCATCATCACTACCGTCATCACCACCGCCATCTAACTTGCCCCCAGACTCACCATCCTCATCACCATTGTACACCAGGTTAGAAGGGCGAGTAATAGTGGTCTTGTCTTGGTTAGGTAAAGGAAAAAGAGCATGTCCATGATGGTTGAGCGACAATTGATTGCCACCAAGTGCTTTAAAAAGGTTAATGTTGATGCATGTGATGAGATCAATGCAGCAGGGATCTTACAAAATGCTCAAAGCATCAATCTGGGCACCGAGCCTAATGCCCTGGCCAAAGCCGTGATGATACCAGCCCCTCTAATAACCATCTTAGTAGATTTAGCGTGGTCATCGAGGTGGTCGGCTATGAAAGCACCGACATTGACGACCTTTTTATTCAAGGCCGAGTAAAGAATGAAGAGCTCACTAACCCTAATCCCATTTTGACTATCTACGCGAGGAAAGACATGATTGGCAGTGAGGCACTTAAGGTAACGAAGCACAGGATTGCAGAGCCATGTAGCCTTAGTGGATCGCGCCTCGTACCTTCGCCCCGAACAGGTAAGAGTAGTCCGAAAATTCTTGGAGTTATACTCTGCATGGGCGGGAATAGTAACACCAAAGGAGGGCAGACGCAAGAGCTCATTAAACCGAACAAGGTGCATTTCATGGGTGTGGTTAAACAGCCCAAAGCATATATAGCCTCTAACCTCATCGAACTTATGCTCAAGGTCAACAATTAAGGAGCTTATAAACTCCCAAATAAGCCATTTATGAAATGGGCTCTTACAAGGCCATAAAGTTTTCCCAACCAAGGTTACGCAACAAAAGCCTCAAATCATCATACAGATGCAAAGTAGTAAGCATTTCCACATCTAAATAGCTTGGTGCACAAATCTTTCTACTAACTATTGCATCATAATGACGGGAATTTCGGCATCCACAAAAACAATGTTATACTTGTTAAGGACATGTGGGATGGAGGAGTTACCTCGGGCTGCTTAGACCCGGCTAGTGGAGGCAGCGGTGGACTTCAAGCGCTTCTTGGGAGCCATGGTAATGGTGGAGTGAGTGGCAACCAAACTACCCCAAACCCGGTGCACAAACAAGGAGCAAAACCACAATGCAAGCTTCCAATGGAGAAAATTCGCACAAAATTAGCAACAACTAACCAAAGCAAACAACAATTTTGGGTTTAGATGGTGGATTTCAAGTGGTTTGAAAAGTTAGGGCTTTGGGTCATTTGTGGGGGTGAGATAGGAGAGAGAAGGAAGTTGTGGGTGAGGGAAGAAGAGAGAGAAAAATGCCGGCAAAGGGGGGTGTCGATGGCGGTGCCGATCGTCGGATGGTGTGGCCGGCAAGAGAGTGAGGGGCTCAAGAGAGGGAGAGGGCGAATGGAGAAAGAGGGAGTGAGAGACGAAAGAGAGAGAAGGTGAGGCCGGCAGGGAGCGGATGGTGACTGGTGACAGTGCCGTCGATGGTCGCTGGTGAGTGGGCGGCAAGGGGGCACTGGGTAGAGTGAGAGAGATCACGAGGGAGGAGAGGGAGAGCGGAAAGATGTGAGTGAGAAAAGGGCCTTCGGTCGAGAAAACGAATTAAAAAGGGAGTGCACGGTCATGCTAATACGCATGGTCGACCGTGCGTGCTCTGTTTTTCAGACCAGCTGCACATGGTTGAGGCTCACCATCGTGCATCCAATCATGCGTAGCTACGGGTCCTGACACACGGTCGTGCGTCACTGTTGCACGGCTGTGCACCTGAAAAATTTTTGTATACTTCCTAAGATCACCATTTTTCCCTGAACCAAATCATGCCCTGTTACTTCGTTCTTGCTTTTTTTCGAATGCCCTCTATTGTTCTTCACCCTTGCTCCGTCACTTTCACTTTTGTTCCCCTCTTTTAGACCTTTTTTTCCTTTCTTTTTTTATCTTTTTTTTTCCGAAAACTATAAAACTTGGGTTGCCTCCCAAGATGCGCTTGTTTTAGGTCCTGAGGTTGACTGTGGGTGACTTCTAGGTGGAAGGAACATCAGGGAGGTCACAAGAGACCTTTCCCTCAATTGGCACACCAGTAATGTAATGTTTGAGCCTAGAGCCATTAAGTTTGAAGGGTCCTATGGCGTCTGTGCTTATCTTAATAGCGCCATAAGGTTACACCTTTAGCACTTTAATGGGAACCGACCATTGAGAGCAGAGTTTTCTAGGAAAGAGCTTCAATCTAGAATTGAAGAGGAGAACCCAGTCACCCTTCCTAAACTCTCTTCTATTGATAAACCGATCATGCCACCTTTTTACTCTCTCCTTATAGAGCTTTGAACTTTCATAGGCATCCAATTGGATCTCCTCAAGTTTGTTCAATTGCAACAACCTTTTTTCCTCCGCAGACTTCAAATCAAAATTAAAGTTCTTGATGGCCTAGTAGGCCTTATGTTCCAGCTCCACGGGGAGATGACAAGCCTTACCATAGATGAGTCAAAAAGGGGTGGTGCCAATGGGAGTTTGACCCAAAGGGTGTCATCAAGCTTGTTCGCCCAGTCCTTTCGTGATCTCGTAACCGTTTTCTCTAAAATAAATTTGATCTCATGGTTAGAGATCTCTACTTGGCCACTAGTCTGAGGGTAGTAGCCAAGTCCATACTTATGATGTACTCTATATTTCGTCAAGAGAGCTTCTAGTTTCTTCTCTATGAAGTGCGTGCATCCTATTGTCACTAATGAACACCCTCGAAACTCCAAAATGAGGAAAAATAACCCTCTTGAATAGCTTAGCCATTACTCTAGAGTCATTAGTAGGCTAGCCACAACCTCCACCCACTTGGAGACGTAATCCACTGCGACTAGTATATACTTGTTACTCCTCGAGGATGGAAAAGGGCCTATGAAGTCGATGCCCCAAACATCAAAGATCTCAACTTCATCCATGAAGTTAAGCAGCATCTCATTCTTCCTTGATAAATTCCCCATCCGTTGACAGTGCATATCAGCGAACATACACACAAACATCCTTGAAGAATGAGGGCCAGAAGAACCCAGCTTGGAGGACCTTAGCTGCAATCTTGGAGCTGCTAGCATGTCTCCCGTATGGAGAGTCGTGACAATGAGAAATCACACTTTAAATCTCCTCCTCAAGGAGGCAACGCTTGTAGATCCCGTCCTTACATAGCTTATAAAGGAAAGGATCCTCCCACAAATAGTGCTTGATATCATAGAAGAACCTTCTTTTCATGGGAGGACAAGTCATGCAGCATGACTCCTGAAGTGAGGTAGTTTGCAATGTCATCAAACCATGGGGCGTACATACATATTTTTACGCACACACATACGTACAAACATACACACACACACACACACACACATGTTTATATCTATATCTATGTATATATATATATATATATATATATACACACACACATGTTTATATCTATATCTACATATATACATATACATATACACAC
>NCQV01024389.1:23672-34816 GCA_002740545.1 Lophocereus schottii | reverse complement strand
ACTCAAGAATTTAACCCTTACAGAATCATTTAAACAAGGGAATAAAAGGGATCAAAACAACAAAAGTGACACCAGTATAAATCCCACTATCAGTGGGCTCTCTGCAGATCAAGATAAAGGTCTAATTTGGGGCTTTTTTTCTCTTTTCTATGGGAGGGGGGTCATTAACTAAAAGTGACTATAGATTGAATATCCATTAAACCAGGGAGAATTTTTGAGGACTACCTGCTGCTGCTTGGCTACTTGCTCTCTGAGCTTGCTAGCTTGCCTTTTAATGGCTTCCATATCACCCAAAAACCCCCTTTTGCTTGTATCCCTCTCTTCTTCTTTCAAAGTATAAACTCTCAAGATGGAAGAATTTATGCCAAATTTTGAGGGATTTTCAGAAAAGGGACGGCTTTGATGGAAAGTGGCAGATGCAGAGAGAAGAAGGAGATGCCACTTTGAGTTGGACCTGTTTTTCAAAAAAGGGGGGGGGGCCCAGCAATTGTGGACAGTAGGAAAGTAGGACATGTTTGGTCTTTTCCAAAATTCAATAGGAGAATAATTGATAATACTTAATTTTGTCCTTCGGAAATCATATACAAGAGTCTTTCTTTAAAAAAAGGATGTAAAGGGGCAAGTACTTACAAAATATGAAACAAAATAAGAGCACGAGGGGGAAAAAATTAGAAGAATAACTCCTAATCTTGCAACAACTCCATGGAACCACTTGTCCAATTCCAATTGACCAGCTAAAATTAGACGCTCTGTATGCAAATTTTGCAGCCTGGGAAGGCATGTCATGCCAACAGTTGGTCATTTGGTTATAATATTTGGTATTCAGTAGAAATGAAAGTAATTCTCTTTTTAAATGATTATTTAAAATTATCATTAGATGATAATACAAAGATGAGAGAATAGTTTTTAAAATTTTCTTTTAGCTATATGGACAAAAATTGGTTCCCTTTTGAAAATGAAAAAAGATATTTTTCTGATCACATAGTTGCAATATTGTCATATTTCTTTTTTCCTTTGTCTTCCCTACATATAAACAAATGTATACCTCTTTTAAATGGATGCTAATTAGTACAATTGTAGAGTTGTTCAGATTTGTTATTTAAAAATATAGATTCAAATCATGTTTGTATCTGCCTTTGCACCTCTTCATACACCAAGAAAACAAATATACATTTTTTTTGGTTAAAAATTGGTGATATTTTTTTTCTTTCTAAACTATATCTCTAATATTATTGCAATGTTAGAAAATTCTTATAAAAATTATTTTTCCTCACAAATCACTTTTTAACATAAATATTATTTTCCCAAAATATCAGTTTCCACCCCACCTAGCATACCCTTAATTCATCACATAAAAAATGCTCTTTGTTTTGAGAGGAGTGAAATTAAGTTTTGTGTCAGCATTCACATTAAAAACACATAGTTTTGTTGATCATATCCTCACCTTCAAGGGAAGAAGGGCGATTAATTGTAGTGGCAGTCCTTACCCCCACCCAAAGGGATTAGGGAAGAAAAACAAAATTGACTCTAAACTAAGCAAAAATATTACAAAATTTGCACTAACTATTGGTATGTTTATTTTTAAGACCCTAACTTCCTAAAAAAAAAAATTATAAGATAACTTTTGATGATAGAAATTTATAGGTAGAAAAAGACATTTCCACCATTAGTGAAATATAAATAACTTGAAAAAACTTAAATGTGATAATTATACACAAGAAAATCAAAAGAAATAAAGAGTCCATGAGGGAGATCAAGATAGAAACTCGCCACCACCGTATCACTAATGATCGAGGATAGTTGTGGGACGATCGTTGGTAGCCTGTGATCCCACATTGAACCTAAACAAAGGTGGATTGGGCGGTAAAGTGAGAGAAGGAATAGAGAAAAAGTGAGGTGATAACGATTCAAGAAAGTTACCCGAAATGTAGAAGCTAGGAACCTCGATAAATTGCTGCAACAAGTAATAAAGAGAAAAGGGATCAGGAAGAAGAGTAGAGAGAAGAGAGATAGATTGAGGAATTTTCAGGCTGCTTTCTTATTCCTCAAGCATCACATGATATAGCTATATTCTAACAAACTTCTTTCCTGCCAATGCAACCAACTTGCCAGCTCAGCTACACTTTCGGTTACAAAAATTAAATGCAAACTACAAATCTCTAAAAATGGCTATGGGTGATTGTGTGGCCTGTATCAATACTTCCCCTTGTTAAAGAGCCTTGTCCTAAAGCCTAAAAGTGAGGAAACTTGGATCTAAAGAACCAGCAAACTTCCAAGTAGCTTGTTCAGGGGTGAAACCATGCCATTGAACCAGAAACTGTACAACAATCTTCTTCTGTCTTTTCACTAGCCTTTTGGCCAATATCTTGTCTGGTACCTTTTGAGCCTCAAAGTAACTACCTTGTAGCCACTCAGGCATGTAAGTAAGGTGTGGCAACTGACCTCGAAATTGCTTAAGATGAAAAACATGCACTGTGGGGTGAATCTGTGCTGCGTTAGGTAGGTTGAGCTTATTGTAACTTTGCCAATTATATCCACAATCTGAAAGGATCCAAAATATTTGGGACCTAGCTTGGTGTTGCTCCTGTGCTGCACAGTTGATTGTCTATAGGCTTGCAGCTTGAGCCAAACCCAGTATCCCACTTGAAACACTCTATCAGATCTCCCCTTGTAACCCATTTGCTTTATCCTATGCTCTGATCTGCCCAAATTGAGCAACCTGATCATTTCTTCTCTTCTCTGTATAGACCTATCGACTGCTGGGTTTGGTGATTCTCTCGATAAATATAAAAGGTGTAAAGGGAGTGGTTGATTGTAGACCACCTCATACGATGTCAATTGTAAGACAGAGTGAAAGGTGGTGTGATACCACCATTCAACTACAGACAACCACTTAGCCCACTCCTTTAGTTTTTGTGCACACATACATCTCAAGTATGTTTCCAAACACCTATTTAATACCTCAATTTGTCCATGAGTTTGTGGATGGTAAGTTGAAGATGATTAAAGGTCTACACTCAGGATAGAAAATAAGGCTTGCCCAAATGAGCTCACAAAGATGGCATCTCTGTCACTCACTATGCTGTAGAGAAGCTCATGCAGTTTAAAGATGTGATTTAAGTAGGTTTGAGTCACATCTTCAGCTGAATAGGGATGGGATAATGCTATGAAGTAAGCATAGTTGCTCAATCTGTCAACCACTACCCATATGACCTCCTTACTATGTGATTTGTCCAAGCCCCCTATAAAGTCTATGGAAATGTCAACGCATACCTCCTCTGGGATAGGTAATGGCTGCAATCCAGGACTAGCTGAAGTATCATATTTACAGGCTTGGCAAATGGTACATTATCTAATGTACTATTGCACTTCCTTATTCATGCCTTTCTGATAGAACAATTGTTTAAGTCTTTTCAATGTGGCATCTCTACCTGAATGTCCTCCAGTTGAAAGTTGTGCATCCATTGCAAAAGTGTAGCTTTCAAGCTTGGGTCATCCCCTATTATTAATTTACCTTGCCTTCTCCATTGTCCATTAAACCATTAAAATTTTGGAAAAGCATTAAGGTCTTGCTGTTTTTGTTATACGATGAGCTGCAAGGTAGGATCAGTTTGCCAAGTCTGTTCACATTAGGTTAGATTGGATTATAGATAGAGCCAAAAGTAACATTTCAGACCCTAATACTCTAGATATAGCATCAGCCGCCAAGTTTTCTGCTTCACTTGTGTACTGAAGTTCATAATCAAACCCCATTAACTTTGAAAGCTAGAATTGCTGAAAAGCTGTGGAAATCTTTTGCTCCAAGAGGTATTTCATGCTCTTTTGATCTATCTTGATAATGAATGTCCTTCCTAAAAGGTATTGTTCCCACTTTGGCATTGCAAAGACAATAACTAATAGTTCTTTCTCACAAACTGACAATGTTGCCGACTTTGCGCTCAGTTTCTTGCTTGTGTAGGCAATGGTGTTGGTAGATTAAGCTTGTGGGTCCTCCAAGGGAAAATGAGGTTAGGAGGGGTGTCGGGTTTCAGAAGGTGCACATAGTGTCTTGGAATATTGGATCATTTACTGGTAAGTCAATAGAATTAGTCAAGTCTTTGCATAGACGTAGGATTAACATAGCATGTGTTCAAGAAACTAAGTGGGTGGGGGGTAAAGCTAAAGAAGTTGGTGGGTACAAGCTGTGATATTTGGGATCAAACAAGACTAAGAATGGAGTTGGTATTTTGGTTGATAAGGAGTTGGTTGACTTTATTGTTGAAAATAGGCATAAGAGTGATCGAATTATGGCCATTACGGTAGTGGTGAGATCAGAAATTCTAAATATGATTAGTGTTTATGCACCTCAAATAGGTTTGCTGGATGACGTTAAGAAGCAATTTTGGGAGGATTTGAATATGGTAATTCAGGACGCACCTCGAAGCAAGAAACTTTTCATAGAAGGAGACTTTAATGGCCATATTGGTGTCGAAACAGGCAGGTACGATATGATTCATGGAGGTTTCAGTTATGGGGAGAGAAATAATAGAGAAGTCTATGTCCTAGACTTTATGGTTGCCTATGAATTATTGGTGCTAAACTCTTATTTTAAGAAGAAGAAGGACCACTTGGTGACCCTTAAGAGTGGCTCCACAAAGACTCAAATTGATTACTTATTGATTAGACAAAAAATCAGAGGTTATATAAGGATTGTAAGGTGATACCTAGTAAGTATTTAGAAACTCAGCATACGTTGCTAGTATTGGATGTGGAGTTCAAATGTTCAAAGTGGAAGAAGAGGAGTGTTGGGGACACTAGAGTTAAGTGGTGGAAGCTTACTAAGGTAAACGCTATGAAATTATCAAAAAGGATTACTAAAGAAGGAGCCTGGAGGCAGGTAGAGGATATGGATTCAATGTAGGAGGCAATGGTAAAATGCATTCGAAGTTTGGCTAAGGAAATCCTAGGGACATCTAGGAGAGATGGTAACAAAATGAAGGGAGCCTGGGGGTGGAACGAGGAGATAAAGGAGAAAGTCAAGGAGAAAAAAGAGGCAAACGTTGCTTTTATGAACAGTGAAATGGATGAAGGGAAAGAGATCAGTAGAGTTAGATATAAAGCAGCAAAAAAAGGTAGCCAAAAAAGTTATTGTTGAAGTTAAGAGCATGGCTTATGATAAATTATATCAAAAATTAGAGACTAAGGAATGTGAGAAGGAAGTCTTTAAACTGGCGAGGTTTAGGGAAAGAAGAACTAGGGACTTGGGTGTTGTGAGGTCCAACAAAGATGAAAATGACAAGGTGTTATCTGAGAATGTAAAGATAAAGGACAGATGGCAAAGGTACTTTTCCAAACTCCTTAATGGTGAAGTGATGGAAGATTTTCAATACAGGGAAAGAGAGAGTAATGAGAGGCATCTCAATGCTCAATTGTGTGAACCTATCAGCAAGGAAGAGATTAAAGAGACCCTAAAGAAGATAACCAATGGGAAGATAGAGAGATCAAACCAGATACCGGTGGAAGTATGGTAGTGTTTGGGTAAAGAGGAATTAGAGTGGCTAACAGAGCTTTTTAATATTATTTTTAGGATTGCTAAGATGCGCAAAGAATGGAAGTTTAGTATAGTCATCCCATTATACAAGAACAAAGGTAATATTTAGCATTGTAATAATTATAGGGGTATAAAGTTGCTAAGTCACACTATGAACTTGTGTGAGAAGGTGATTAAGAGAAGGTAGTCGAAGGATATTTCGATATCAGAGAACCAATTTGGTTTTATACCTGGCGGGTCAGCCATAGAGGTGATTTACCTCCTTAGAAGGCTCATGGAATTGTATAGAGATAGAAAGGTAGATCTTCATGTAGTGTTCATTGACCTGAAAAAAACATATGATAAAGTTTCGCATGAAATGTTATGGAGATGCTTGGAAAAGAAAAGAGTGTCACCTGTGTATGCTCGAGTTATTAAGAATATGTACGAGAAAGTTAGGGCGAGTGTTAGGATACCAGGAGGGGCTACCTATGACTTTAATGTTGCTATGAGCCTGCATTAGCGTTCCGCTTTAAGCCCTTTTCTTTTCACTTTAGTTATGGATGAACTTACCAAAGAGATTCAAGATGGGTTACCATGGTGTATGTTATTCATAGATGACATTATTCTTATTGATGAGATCAGGGAGGGACTCAATGGAAAATTAGAGCGATAGAGATATACACTGGAGTATAGAGGCTTTAAAGTATGTAGATCAAAAACTGAATACCTACATTATTATTTCAGTGGAAGGGAAGATGCCGGGGGGGGAAGTCACCATTGATGGGATGGCGATACCAAAGGTCGAGAAGATATTTAGACTCGATCATTCAACAAAATGGGAATATTGACGAAGATATTAACCAGCATAAAAAAAGTGGATTGGCAAAAATAAAAGTATGCTTTAGTTGTGCTGTGTGATAAGAGGATGCCTGTAGGATTGAAATGCAAAGTTTATCGTATGGTAGTTAGACCAGCTATACTGCATGAATCGGAGTGTTGGCCTATAAAAAAGACCCAGGTCCAAAGGTTGATGACAGTAGAGATGAGGATGATTAGGTGGATGTGTGGTTATATGAGAATGGATAGAATTAGGAATGTGATAATAAGAGATTTAGTTAAAATGGCTCCCATAGAAAATAAGATGAAAGAAACAAGACTCAGATGGTTTAGCCATGTGAAAAGAAGGAGTGTGGATGCACCAATGAGGAGATGTGAGAGGATTAATATCTGCAAAGATAAAAGAGATAGGGGATAACCAAAGAAGAGTTTCGACGAGGTGATTAGAGAGGATTTAAAAGTCGCAGGATTGATGGATGACATGACTCAAGATCGGAGACTATGACAGGATAGGATTAGGATCTTATATCACAAAGAGTTGAGCACTTGATTTGGTTGGATTTTTTCAATTGCAGTAGGGTAGGTTTGCTTGTAATTTTTTCATATATTGTGTTTGTATTTAGGTAGTACATACATCTAGGAAGAGATATCATTTGTCTACCTCTGTTTGTTAAGGTATAATACATTCCTCTACTGTGTTGTACTTATATTGTACGTATATTTACATAGTTATGGCCACCTAATTTATTAGTATTTTTTAGTTCATTCCCTGTTGTGTATTCTTAGTTTTTTTCCATTTAATATTCTCACAAAATCCTTCTTCTATAAAATATTTTCACAAAACCTTATTTTTGTGGGTCTCTTGGATTTAGTCTCTCTACGGACAGGGATACTGGTAGAGGTAAAACTACCTACATCTGGATCTCCCTAGATCCCACAAAAGCATGACCCTTACTGGAAGTTGGTGGTGGTATTGTTGTAGTATCAAAGGCCTGTAGATGTGCACATATCCCTTGATAAATCTCCTGCAATACCCTGTGAGGCTAAGAAAGCTCTTGAGCTCTTTTTGGGTCCTTTGTTGGGGACATTTTAATATTATCTCAATTTTTTAGGGATCTATTTTTACCCCCTTTCCTGAGCTATAGTGGCCAAGGTACTCAACTCTAGGAATAGCAAAGTGAAACTTGCTTAGTTTAGCATAGAAGCATTATCTCTCATGGTTTGTAGTACCTTGTACAAATGTATCATATGAGAATCCCAGTAAGGGTTCTAAATTAGTATATCATCAACAAATACAAGGACAAATTTCCACAAATATGCCTTGAATACAAACTTCATCAGGCTTTAAAATGTGGCTGGTGCGTTGGTTAATAGAAAAGGCATCACTGAAAATTTGTAATGCCCTGAATGGTTTTGAATGCAGCCTTAAATACACCATCCTCATGCATCCTCACTAATGATACTTGGGATCTAGTTTTGTGTAAATGGTGGATCCAAAGAGCTTATTAATCAACTCCTCTATGGCTGGTATGGGAAATTTATCCTTGATTGTGTGCTTATTTAGTTCTCCGTAATCAACAGAAAGCCTCTAAGACTCATCTTTCTTTTCAACCAATGCCACAGGAGAAACAAATGGACTAGAGCTAAGTTGAGTTACTCCTTCGTCCATCATCTCTTGTATAATTTGCTCAATTTTCCTTTTACTTTAAAGGATATCTATATGATCTGATATTGATTGGTGATGTGCCTTCCTTTAGTGGTATCTTGTGTTCAAAGCAGCCCCTAGAGTATGGTAACTCCTGAGATTCCTTAAGTATGTCTTGATATCGCTGTAGTATAGGTTGCAGTTCTGCTGGTACTAATTAGACTTTGCTAGCTTCCAAGGTGATGCAGCTAGCAAGGGGTCCTAGGGATCATTTGTATTATACACATATGAGCAGCATTCATAAGGGATTTTACCAACTGTTCCTATGCTACATGTATGCTTTTTCAGCTTTCAACCCCCTCAAAACATAATTTCTTCCAATTGAGATGGAACTCCATGTTAAATTTCTAAAGTTCCACATGATAGTCCCTAGAGTAGCTAGCCACTGGATGCCCAATATAAGCCACATTCTCCCAAAGGAATAAGTAATACATCAGACACAAATTCAGTCCCATGCATTTGCTATGTGAAGTCACTGCGTATATATTAACACTAGAGTTGATTACCATCAACTGTGGTGACTGCTTGTAGAGCTATGGGCTCCATTTTGCACCCCAATCTATTAGCTAAATTGACATCCAAAAAATTGTGAGTGCTCCCCGAGTCTATGAGGATGTGTACTGTTTTCTTCCCCACATGTCCATTTATGTTGATAGTGTAGAATCCTTGACACCCCATTCATAACATTCATAGACACTTGTGGCTCTACCTCCCCTGAATCAAAGTCAAGCTCCCCAGTAAATTCATGTTCTTCCTTATTATCTTTCACTTCTTCTCCTAGTACCTTAACAAGGAAAAGTTGAGTGGCTTTGCTCCCACACCTACGCCCCCTATCAAATGGTCGATCACAGTAATAACATAGACTCTTGGCCATTTTCTTAGTTTTCATAGCAGCTAGGATAAATTTGGTGGGTTTCTGTCAATTAGGATTGGTGTTCATCCCTTTTATGTTAACTCCTGTGGCCATATTGGCCTTGTTACTCAAGTGAGTTTGGAGTTGTACATGCCACATAGTTTGACGCCTCTATCTGGAGGTGTTTTGAGGGCGTGTATAATCTCTTCTTGTAACCTCACAATTTCCATAGCAGCATATAAGTTTTGAGGATTAACTGCTTGCACAAATTATTTAATTCTATGTTTTAGGCCTCCAACAAAACTTTTTTTTTCAGAAAAAGGATTCAGGCATGGTTGGATTCCCTACCTGCAAAAGAGCTTTGAGCTCCTCAAATCAGATCAAATATTCATCCAATGTTCTCGTTTGTTGCAGGCGATTAAAATCTTCAATCAGCTTGCTACCCAAATCATCCCTGAACCTAGCACAAACATCCACGATGAACTCCTCCCATATGACATTTTGCCATCCCAAAATGTAGCTACTAAGCCATATCTCGGCCGGCCTTTTGAGGTGTAAGGCTGCCAGATCCACCTTCTGATCATCATTAATTCAACAGAGAGAAAAATATTGTGTGCATTTCTTGACCCATCTGGTAGGGCCTATCCCATCGAAGGTTGGGAATTCTACCTTAGGGTTAAAATGTAGATTATTTTTCGTCCCTGTGTCTAGTCCAAATCCAATATTGTGCTGAATTTTTTCATCCCGAATTCGAAGTTGGCTCAGCAGTTGAGTCATCATCTACTGCTGCTGAGCTCCGATCCTTTGATTTTGCTCAGAAATTTGTTGTTGAATCCACCTGTGTTGTTCTTCCATAAGAGCCTTTATTCCTTCTTCCATGGAAGCCTTTTTATGAGTTTGATCTAGTGAGATCAGAGCCCAAGAACTGTGATGCTATGATACTAATAATAGCAATTCAAGGAAATTACCCGAAATTCAAAAGTTGGGAACCTTGATAAATTGCTACAACAAGTAATAGAGAGAAAAGGGATCAGGAAGAGAGGGAGAGAGAAGAGAGATAGACTAAGGAATTCTCAGGTTGCTTTCTTATTCCTCAAGCATCACATGGTATGACTGTGTTCTAACAATCTTGTTTTCCGCCAAAAATAACCAACTTGCCAACTCAGCTACACTTTCGGTTATAAAAATTAAATGCAAGCTAAAAATCTCAGAAAATGGCTATGGGTGATTGTGTAGTCTGCATCATGAGACAAATTAAGAGAGGTGTCAGGGGTCAAGTCTCTGGAGTATTCTAAAATGTTCCAGGATCCTCTAAAATGCTCTAAAAATCTCATAAATACGCTAGAACTTCTTGAACATTCTCAAACCTTCTAAAGTGCTTTTGAATTTTCTATACTATTCTAGAACCTTATAGAGAACTCTCTACGACTTTTTGGAGTATTCTAGAACCTTTTATGTTGTATTTAATATTCTAAAATACTCTCCAAAATGTCCCACATAATTTTACACTTATAGAATACCTTAGATATTTGTATAAAGTGTTATAGATATGTAATATTAGCGGCTGGATCGAATAGATCTCTACCATCCATTGAGGAGGTGGATGTGTATTTATAGCTTAAGGGGGCTTATTTGTGCATCAAGCATTTTTAAGTGCAATACAAGGTATTCTTCCAAACTTGCTTGTGTCCACTTTCTCTATTAACTTCTCTTTGAGTGTCTATGTTCTTACTTAACTTATTAAAGTCTAAGTCAAGCATCACTTGAGGCTTGCTAGCAAACTAAAGAATCATTTTAAGTGAGTTTGCTAGTAACATATGGGCTTGAGTTTGAGTGAATAATCCAACAGCGACATGGGAAAATGGTTTCGCATGACACAATAACTGAAGGTTAAGGATGCCTCCACAATTATTGCTAGAGTGGTGCGATAGGTTGTTGCATCATTGATGGTGTAGAGAGAAATTGATTAGGGTTTTCATAAAGGAGAGAGAGTGACTGAGGTCTAGTGTGGGAGGAAGCCAATTTACGATGGTGACAAGGTTATATGGGTGACTAATGGTGCACGACAGAGGCGGCTTTTGGAGAAAGTTGTGCAAAATGAGTTAGGCCTTGTTCTTTTTTAATTTACAATATAGAGTAGTTATAAGTTGTACGAAAAATGTGAGACGGTGTAAGTGATTTTAGTTGGGGATGCCAAGTTGCCACATAGGGATGACAAAAAGTTGGGGAATACCTGT